>JAGFPH010004215.1:109176-119253 GCA_018207615.1 Philaenus spumarius
GGGGGGGGGGGGTCAAAGTTACTAAAGAAAAACCACCAAACGGATCGGAATGAAGTTCAGTATGTAGCTTCCACTAGGGCCTTAGGTGCTCGCTAAGAAAGGATTTTAAAAAAATCGAATCTTAGAGGGGGTTTGGGTTGTAAAAGTTACTAAATCACGATTTCTCCAAAACCAGTGAACGGATTCAAATGAAATTTGGTATGTAGCTTCCTCTAGGGCCATAAGTGCTCGCTAAGAAACGGTTTTAAAAAATTCCAAAGTTTAAGGGAGGTTTGGGGGATCAAATTTACTAAAAAGCCCATAAGAACATAGCGTAATTTATATTTATTGATATAATATATTTTTTGTTAATATACATTAAATTTTAATTTGTCTATCCGTGCAAAGCCGGATCGGGCCAGCTAGTAAAATATAAAATTTAAATTCTAAGTGGCAACATCATATTTTTTAATTACTATCATGCTTTCTCCGCTTCTTCTAATTCACCAGCAAAACTGTCACTATAATATTCATTCACAAGTCAACAAACAACAATACTTTGAAACATGCAGGCACGATGGGGTTATTGACAAACACGATAGCAAAACTAAATAAATCTTTCGACAAGAAAACCAACTTATTGGTTTCGAATGCTCTGCACGAGTATAACTTAAAATAACACGAACAATCCTGATGAATTATATCCTAGACTTATACAATAATGATTTTTTTACCTCCCACGTTTATTTATACAATCCGTATTTTCAGAATACTAACGTCAATAAACAAAATTTACGCTACGCGAAGGCCTGCCAACATGATGGATGCATTGTAGCAGACTTGACGTCACTGTTGCCAACAGAAGTGCTAAATCTGTTTCAAACATTTACGGATTACTTTCGTTTATATTGACGTGTTTGGTTATTTATTTCCTAAATCAAAGTTTTGATGTTTATTTTCTCCGCTGTTTTGAAGCCAATAGGAACGTTCGGATGTTTAGCACCAAATGTATAAATACACGTAGGATATTACGATATTTTATTGGATGCACGCAACTTATTAGTACACCAGATTATTCCTTGTGCATCATGAGCCAAGCTAAACACAATACAGTGCCGTACAAAAAGACACTGTTTTGACACACCCTACAACAATTTAAAAAAAGAAAACAAGAAAAATAATGACCCGCACAGATTGTCTTACATTTCGTGAATAAAGATAACAGTTTGCTTTTTCAGAAACTTTGTTCAGCCTTTCATTATACGGAGGTTGGTTAGACGTTTAAGCCTGTATAAAATTACCAGTCTTATCAGTTGTGTAATCATTGAGGGCTCCGACAGACAGGGTAGGTTTATATTACTTTTAAACCGGGGGGGACGTTGTTAAATTAATGCTACAAGTAGGTACTCATTTCTTTTGTACATTTTGCTTTACATTTCGCATAAATAGGAATTTTGGGGCTAAAAAGGTATTTTAATTTTACCAACTTTTAGGGGTGGTTTTACTCCTCAAAAGGGTGAAAATAATTACCGAAACTTTTTAAACACTAATTTTGAAATTCATTTTAAATACAAATAAAATGCAAACACTCTAAATCAAAAAGCGTTTTTTCATGTGCATTTAAATTTAGTTCAGGTTTTTTTTTATCGATAAATTCGATTTACAAATTTATTCCATTTGTTAATTCGAAATATACTGCAAAACATAATAACACAAGCTTCATGTGCATTTCCATTTTTTACCTCAGGGAGTAGTTTTCAACCCCCTTTGATTAACCCTAAGAATAAATTTTGGCTCAATTTAATATTATCTCACTAAAAATACAAATTAATAGTAGTTCTGTGAACAGTAGTCCTCGCTCGTTGAAATAACAGACGTGATTTTAAAGGACTACAACTCAGTAAATTCAACGCAACGCCAATCGCACTCCTTATTTCGGCACCCCCTCCACAACTCATCCACAGTCACAGCGGCCACACTGACGTATCGCAGGAAAGAGCAAGACAGCAGGTTGCGCTCACTCTCTACCTCCCTCTCCATAAAATTATAAGGTTTTATGAAGATATCTAAAGAATAAATGTATAGAAACATGGTTAAAATACAAAAACTTTTACAATTTTTAACAAATTTGAAGTTTGCAAAATTGAACAGAAGTTGCGAAACAAGTAAACAACAAGAAAGTTAATAAATAACTAATGAGCTTGACTTGTGAGAAAGTAACTTAAATAAAATAAAACCTGAACACAAAATCTCACAATAAATACGTTTACTAACCTCAAACGCGTTTCAACGACAATGTCGCCATCCTTAGTGCTGCACGGGGTACAATAACCAAACTATAACTGATTGTATTTTCCTCTATCCGTTTAGCAAAATTATTATTCGTAGGTATTTTAATTTTCATAAACTTTGGAAAAACTTTTCTTTTCCTACACATACTCAGAAACCAAATAGCATCAGACAATAACCTAACCTTTAACTTCAATTTATGCAGCCGATTCAGCTCGGTCGACTTGAGTGCCATGTTAATAAATAACTAATGAGCTTGACTTGTGAGAAAGTAACTTAAATAAAATAAAACCTGAACACACTATATTTGAGTTATATAGTTTGGTTATTGTAGCCCGTGCATCGCTGAGGATGGCGACATTGTCGTTGAAACGCGTTTGAGGTTAGTAAACGTATTTATTGTGAGATTTTGTGTTCAGGTTTTATTTTATTTAACAAGAAAATTAAAAAGCTACGAGACGGATATAGATGCAAGCCGTTATTTTAATGCGACATAAATGTTGCAACTAAGATTTTGTAACTATCTATAACTATAAAGGTTGCCTTGTGTAAAAATCTATTACTTTTTTTTTTAAATTACCGTTTTAATTTATAGATCTAATATACTGTAAGTGCCCGTGGTATCGACAGAATGCTTTTCGTAATTTTTATATTTAAGAGGGTAAAATATTAATCACAAGTTGGTTTGATTTCTTGTTCAGGAGAGTTGGATATTATGTAACACATGAAACGTTGGGTTGGACATATTTTGTCAACATTTTTTAAAATAAACCAACAACCAAAAGTTCAAAGTAAATAAAGTTTATTTGACAGACAACTAGGTAAAGGACTAGGTGTCAAAACTGTACTCTACAAAGTGACACTGCATTCAATATATTGGGAGAAAACCAATATAACAAAACGGAACGATATATTGGCTGAAACAGAATATCAAAGCTATTTTAAATAAATCGAGAGGCGTGTCAAATTTAAAACCAGTATTTCCTTTTGTACCAACGTTTTTAGATATTCATTAGCGAATTTAAATAGGAAAGATGAGCTATTGCCGGGAGTAGCCAATGAGCACCGATCATAGTACCTATAACAAGTTCCAAGGTGTCATTAAAAATGGTATATACAGCCTACATATATACAATACAGGGTGGCTGTAAAATAACTTGCACCCCACAATATTTTGGTTAGTTTTTAAGATAGCTAAATTTAATTTTCGGCAATATTCGTTGCAGTGAGGGGCTGCTTAAGAAACGAAATATTGTTCAATTTTGGTCAAAAGGGGTTGGCGGTGGAGGGTAACTCAAAATGTTCAAATGGGACCAATAGTCATGTGATGCCAGGCCTACATTGTAAAGGACCTGTTGAGACAATAATTTTACATAAAGCAATTTTTTAGGACTAACCAAAATGTTGAGCATTTACATCATATTATTAGAATAGTGCAAAATCAGATTTCACTCGCTCCCGATTTAACATTATTTGACAGCATTTGAATTCAGTTTACAGGAAGTTTTCTCAAGTAAGAATAGCATCCAAAGTGTGCCTTTATTTTTTAATTTTGTTCGAAAAGGATTGGCGGAAGGATAACTCAAAATTTTTTATACGGATCAATAGTCATGCGATACATCACTGTAAAGATCCTGTTGAGACTAGAATTTGGGCATAAAGAACTTTTTAACCCCTCCCCCCTTCCAACCAATACCGCAACCATGTTATGATAACACATTATTTAAACAAAATTAATGTTACTAATTAAGTTCAATTAAATGAAAATTAAGTAAAATTTAAATTTGATTCCGTTTATTGTCTCAGGTAAGAATAGCCTCCTCAGAGTAATAGCCATTTTATGATACTACAATAATTTTTTTGTTAAATTTTTGGGTTTTTGTGGACACTGATCTCATTTCTGTCCTTACGAAATGCTCCCGGAGCACCGCGAGGCCTTTGAGGGCGATGGGGGGAAATTTGTGAAGTTGCCATAGAGACTTGAAAATTTCCTCTCGGGGGTTTTCGGGGACACTGATTTCATTTCTGACCATGCGAAATGCCTCCGTACCCGGAGGGAGGGGGGCGATGTGCATAATATTTTATGAAAGGAGAATTTTAATTCTCATAGAAGAAACTTGTATTTAAATGAAATAATTTGGATATCTTGATAAATAGTCGGTTATTTATTGAATTGTTCATAAAATAGAGTAATAGTAGTTCCTTTATAACATAAGCACCACTTATGAATGTTCACGATGTTTTCCACGATATTTTCAAATGTTAAACATTGAATTTTGGGCAACCAATTGATTTTCAACTAGTTAGAATTGAAATCAGCGACGCCAAAAAAATCCGAAAGCAACTTTTCAATTCTATTTCTCAACTTCACAAATTTCCCCCCTCCATCGCCCCCACGGTGCACCGGGGGCCTTCCGCGTGGTCAGTATTGAAATCAGTGAACCCAAAAACCCCCGAGAGGAAATTTTCAAGTCTCCGTCGCAACTTCACAAATTTTCCATCATCGCCCCACAAAGCCTCTCCCTCCCGATGCACCGGGAGCATTTCGTATGGTCAGAAATGAGATAAGTGCCCCTAAAAACCCTCGAGAGGAAATTTTCAAGTTTTTGTCTCAAATTAACAAAATTTTGCCTCCCCCCCAGAGCCTTTTCCCTTCCCCCGGTGCACTGGGGGCATTTCGCATGGTCAGAAATTAGATCTGCGCCCCCAAAAACCCCCAAGTATCGATTTTCGCGGCTTTTCGTAAATTTTTAGTGCTATCAAAAAACTGGTCACACGTAATACGGACCTTCTTCAAGAAATCTGTGAGTCCACCATCGCCTTCTCATTGTGTAGAATTAAATATAAACTAGAACAAGCTAGAAGAAAGTCTTCTTTAGTCAACATCTCGAGATACACTGCCTAGCTAGTGTGGAAACAATTGCGACACAATTTGAAAACTGTAGACAAACATGAAACAACAAATTTTTTGCAAACAGTTTGATGTTTCTTGTTTGTACGTGTGGACTAGGCTTAAGTCGCTCGAACGAGTTCGTTACCTAAAAAATTCCAACAACCGAAAGCACGTTTTTTGACCGAAAGATTTTTTCCGATTTTTTGTACTCGAATGAAACTTTTTGGTGTAACAAAATACATAGAGAAGATTATTCTGCATATTTTGTTGTTTAACACGACTTTTTAGCCTGTCTGGTAAAAAAAATCGATCAAAACGTAAAATACCATAAAAGCGAGTTTGTCCGAGTTTGCGAACGAAGCGAAACAGTCCAAATTCCGAAAGGGCAAACTCTCAAAACTTGTGTTTCCGCTGCAAGTGGAACGAAGCAGAACATGAGCCGGGGCCTGTGGCTGTGGTACAAACAAATTTTACCAATATATTTCGTACAAGCAATCAGATTTAGCGCCAATTTCCCAAATAGTTGGTTGAAACCCTAAAACATATAAATTTTAGTTTGGAAATTCGCTCAACTCTCGTCAGAGGTTCAGCTGCCTAATAAAATTATTTTCTAAATATCGATGTTTTTAGCCAGTCTGGTGAAACTGAAAGGAAGGTGCCAACTGTGCGGTAAACATTTGTGTATTAAGTAGTCAAAACGTGACTTGGGCCCCAATATGAACTCTTGTGGGACTACGTTTTTTACACAGAGTTGTGACGGATGTCAACGCCAGCTTGTTTTTTATGACGTAATATGCACCTATTTCCGACGGAGATATAATGTGTGATAAAATAATTAACGTAAAATGTTTAATGTTTTATATTGTATAAGGAGATCATATTACTTTGGATTCGGTGCGTAGAACTTCATCAAAACAAGTCAACTGTCGCAAATTGGAGTAAAATACGTTTTCCCTTTAGAGCCTATGTTAGTACCCAAGTCACGCCTTGACTAATATAATAACAATTTTAGCGTTTACTTTAAAAGAAAATACACTGTGGTACATGTGGTGTACTTAGTCTGTTCTTACTGTGTTGGAGTTTAGGATTTGTTGAATAACAGAGAAAAGTCGTTGCTGGGTTAACTAAAATCATTTTGCTAAAACTTTTTAATAAATTATACAATCAGCTAATTTTAAAAGGATGTTTAACCTTTTCAGTACTAGATTTTTATAATTTTCTTATTTTACTTCTTTTCTATAAGTTATATCTATTATTCACTTTGGTTTATCTTGTGTGCAGATGAAGATGAACTGGAATGTCCCCTTCTTTTCCAGGGATATTTTTTACGAGTATACAATAATTTTATACGCAGAAAAATTATTTTTCTGCGTATAAAACATTTAATTATACAGGGTTTCCAGTAGTTACATGATCAAACTTCGGGGAAAGTTTCTATGGGTCAAAATAAGAAAAAAAGTTCATATAAACAGAGTCCCGAAAAATCTTTGTTTCCCAGATATACGAAATTTTGTTTTTTGTACATAGTAATTCATATCTAGAGAACGGTTTGACTGATTGAGTTAAAACTTGGCATAAAGCTTAACCTAACAATGGTATATCTCAAGAAAAATAATTGATACTATCGAATCTTGATTTTTTTAAATGGCTGCTGTTTGAAAATTTCAAACCTAAATAACTCAAAAACCGTACATTTTAACGAAAAATGTCAAGACACCTTGTTGCAGTACTTTTGATTCCCTATCGGATGGTGTAATTGTAAAAACAATCGGATGAAGGATAATAGTTGAGTTTTGTGTAATATTTGGTTTGTTCAACCCGGCATACTATACCAACACAGTAAACACAGCAATATTGTATGTACATTTGCTGTCATTATCTTTAACTTAGCTATTATCCTTCATCCGATTGTTTTGACAGTCACACCATCCGATAGGGAAGCAACCACCATTTTGAAACGCATGGCTGGGTTTAAATGCATTTTTGTTTTTCAATATTTCATTGTTAGGTTAAATTTCATTCCAAGTTTTAACTCAATCAGTCAAACCGTTCCCTGGATTTTAATTATTTTGTGCAAAAAACAAAATGGTGGATATCTGGAAAACAAAGCTTTTTCGGACCTATGTTTATGTAAACTTTTTTTATTATTTTGACCCATAGAACCATTTCCCGAAGTTTGATTCCGTAATTACTGGAAACCCTGTATAATTAAATTTTTTATACGCATACAAATTGTATACTCGTACAAAAATATCCCTGGAAAAGAAGGGGACATTCCAGTTCATCTTCAATGTCTGATTCGACATTTGTAAAGAACAATTCGATTTCATTGTCATTAATTACAACCATTATATGTGTAAACGGAATCAAAACATAAAGTCAGAAACAAGGTTAACTATAGAGACGCACACCAAACTATGAATAAACTGCATGCACGGGAAGGCATGGCTTTTTGTAAACAATTGCCTGTTGCATTTCGTTTTCGTTTAAACATTCAGATTCTTTAAAAAAAATAGCAGGTAACGTTACTAGTATTGATTTTCAGCATTTAATTTAGCGCCAAGTACAGGTTCTTTAAAAAAATAACAGATAGCGTTACTAGTATTAGTACTTTCAACAGAAAAATACAAAACGAACCCGTACGTTCGTAGTACTCGAAAGGTTGAAATGCGTAAATACAATAAGATGACTAAATAAAGTAACAAAAAAACGTCTTAAACAAGTATACGTGTAAACATTCTACACGTGTTGCATATTAACTATTTACGCAAGGTGCAGATGTGATCCAATATCGTGATTGTGGACAATTACAGTTGACAGATTGTGTAATTGGGAAATAGGCTGGAAACCAATTTAAACTTCAGCGAATAATAATAGAAATGACAAAACAAATTTGTGTCATTCAACCTCATACATAATGTTTTCCTAGACAACGTCGGACAACAAAATCTGCTCTGTTTATAAAATTACAATATTTTCTTTACAATTTATAAATATTTGTTCGCAGATCTGTGATTTCCCGATGGCATTAAAATATGTTTTCCAATTCAATTCCCTGGTACAAACCAGTTGTCACCTAACTTGCAGAAAAACATGGACCAAGACCTGGATTTGAACCCGGGACTGTTACCTTTCCGTGGTAATGCTCTACCGACTGAGCCACCCTGATCGCTCCAGATATTGGTCGATGTTATCTCACTTGTAGGGGTTTACTGCATTTATTGAACCAATAGACTGAATACCTCGTGTATTCGACATTGAAAATAATCTTAATTCTTTTTGCAGCTTACAAGTGGTGTTATTATTTATAATTTTCCGTCTACACACTTTCTCACTAGTAATTTAATTAAATTAACTCTTGGTGAGGAAGTGTGTTTGCGGAAAATTAAAAATATTAATAACTTTTAGAGTTAACAAACCTTATATTTTTATATTTAAAAATAAACTATGCTATATACAGGGGTTTTCAAAACTTCTTAAATCAAAATTAGGAAAAAACGATCCTTACACCATATGTCCGGAAATTCCTACTTTTTCAGATAACCGCCGTTTGTTTTCGTTTTTGTCGCAAAATATTGTTAACTTCTAGAACACTACATTGTCTTGAAACTTGGTACGGCACCTAACAATGTAAATAAATTTATCGAAAAACAGAACCAGATTAATTCATGCATCCATTACAAATGGGCTGCTCCTTATATTTAAAAATTATAAATAGCAACAACTGGACGTTTTTTTTCTGAAAATGTCTTTGCGTTATTAGAATGGGTATTGTGTCCTTGGGCGCAGTTCTACGGCTATCCTCCGCCGTATTGTTTTGGCAGATGAAATACTCAATAGGAAATTAAAATACCTAAAAACATTTTCCATTAAAATTTCCTGTATTGGAGGTGTGCGTGTTTAAATAAATTAAGCAGTCGCCATTTTGAGACTTTTTGTTCGTTTAGGTTCGTTTTTTCAAAAAGTTCTTTACCTTGTTGTTGCACCATGGCAAGTTTAAATTCAATCCGTCAAACTGTGTTGGGAAAAAACGTGCAAACAATCAAAATGGCGGTTATCTTGGAAACTAGAAATTTCCGGAGAAATGTTTTTAGAAACATTTTTCTTAGCTGTTATTTTGGGAAACCATATCCTGAAGTCTGGAAACAAATTTTCGCAACTCCCTGTTTGTGTTTAATTTTAGGCGAAGGCGTTTTTACTTTCTCACTATACTATAGTATAGAGAAAGTATAGTGATCGCAAAAAAAATCGATGTTGAGATTTTTGTGGAAATATCCGTTTTGGGACCCCCTGAGTCCAAAAAAGTGGTTTTTACAAAATGTCTGTCTGTATGTCTGTATGTCTGTATGTCTGTATGTATGTCTGTATGTATGTATGTATGTCTGTATGTATACAAAGCTAGAGAGAAAACAATTCGACCAATTTCAACCAAATTTGCACAAGACATGTCCAGTACGCCTGTATAGATGCACGAAAAAGGGTTTTGAACAATTTTGAAAAACAACCCCCATTATGGCCAAAAAACCCCAAAAAAATCAGTTATTATTTTTTTATAAAAAAACGGCTCTAACGATTTTGATAAAATTTGGCTTATTTGTAGCCTTTAATGTGTCCTACCATATACAAAAACCCGCATCTTTCTTAAAATTCTCGTTTTGCTAATAATAATAATAATAACTGATTTTTGGGGGTTTTTTGGCCATAAAGGGGGTTGTTTTTCAAATTTTTCCAAAACCTTTTTACGTGCATCTATAAATACCTAATTGACGTGTTTGGTGCAAATTTGTTTGAAATCGATCGAGTAGTTTTCTCTCTAGCTAATAATAATAATATTTATTAGTTAATCGCCTACTTTAATAAAAGTATACAAAGCTAGGGAGAAAAATATTCGATCGATTTCAACCAAATTTGCACCA
>JAGFPH010004216.1:0-10407 GCA_018207615.1 Philaenus spumarius
CGGAGTTCTATTAGGTTATCCAAATACAATAGTGCAACCAAGGCGCTTGCTACTAATACTCACGCTCGGCTAAGAGTACAAAATGTTTCGTTTTCCCCCGTGATCTGCGCCTACTACAAGCCTGCACTCTAGGCCATGGCCTAGGTTGGTCTTATGGGTAATCCGGGCCTGCATGTATCTGGATATGGAAAGTTCATGTTTTTATAATAACCCTAACAAAGCGCAGTCTGTTCTTACTCCACTTAATCTGTTCGTGTGCAAGCGTATCTGTGATAGAATTATGGGAACATCGCTGACAACAGTCTACTCTTTGGACAATTAGCCTTGTTAATTTGTGAGAGACTTTATTGTGCCATCTAGATAACTCAGGCGTACCGTTAGTCTACGACACAAAACAATTTGCCAGTGCCAATTAGATGTGAGAAACGCAATTAGACTGTAGTACTGTTTAGATGCAGCATTAACGTGGCTAAATGACACTTTGTACTAACGAGTGTCATTTGTGAGAAACTTGAGGAGAACATTGTCTAAAACTGTAAATAAATGAACTCTTAAAGACTGCATTTGTGTTTGAAATACAGCCGAGTCTGTACGAATTGTTCTGTTAGACGAATTCGTAAATTAAATAGTAGGCCTACCAGCTCAGGTACCCTTGGCTTCGCTGGCAGATATAAAAGGAATATCGGATATATTCTGACCATTACCATTACACGCAATTAAAAAAAAAAACTATTTCATATCCGAGTTCCCTTGCCTATAAACGCACAATTAATTTCGTAAAAATCAATATAGGTAGGGTTTTCAATTTAACTATACATACGTCATGTTTATCTTTGCTTAAGGCTCTTCTTTACCTTGAAGAAAACTCCCGAGTGTACAGTATGATTTTAATACAAAAAGGCCTGACTCAAGCCGCAAAATCGTTGAAACATGCATTCGTAATAACGTGTTTCGGATTCTATTTATAAATTAATAATCTGGGAAACTACTTTAAGTCATAAATAAGGCTTTATATTTTTTACGTGTTAGCTTAAAATATGGAAACTATTGCTTAAAACTCCCAAAAAATGCATTCAAAATAATCGATTTTTACTCAGTTGAACCGTTGGTTAAAATGAGTTGCCGTCGATTTCTTTTAATTATGAGATATAAGACAAAAGCACATAGCCTTTAAGAACAATTTAAGATGTTCCACAACTTTTTAGGTTGAAAAACAGCGTCCGAAACACGTTAGTACGAAGTGCATATTTTTGCTGTTTTACGCAAAGTATAGAAGACCCTTAATGATTTTAAAATTTGATGTCAATGTTTTCCGTCAGGTAAAGAAACTAGTTTTTAGGTTTAGTTTCATACTCAGTAGCCTATTTATATTTTACATTTAATTTTGTTTGAATTTTAAAAGTATCAGACGAAAATTTAAACCTAACCACATTATTTACGTTTAAAAAATAAACAAAAAAGTTCTCCAAAAACTAGATTTGAATCTGCACAATTAAGTGTGTTTTTTTAGCGAATTTCCATACGAAAGATGAGCTATTGCAGTGACTCTTGTCGTGAGACCTAAGGTCGGGAGTAGTCAATGAGCACCGATCATGACCCCAGAACACGTTTTTAGGGTGCCATTAAAAATGTTATATAATATTATATATATGTATTTATGTGTTTGCACTCTAATGGCCGCAGTTCTCGTTCGATTTGTTACACTCGTTGGTTCTCTAAGTCGTTCGGACAAGTTCGTTATAACAAATCTAACAATTGGAAGCACGTTTATTGGCCGGAAGTAAAACGTTTTTGAGATTTTAAGTATAGGCAATGAATACTTTTAACTATAAGAAGCGAAACCTTAGGCACTAAAAGAGAACACTAGTTGGTAGTTTACCGAGAATTCACTCCAGGCGCCACCAGTCTTTTTGAGAGCTGCCGAGAGTGAGGAATGAATTGGAAGTTTTTAATTTCGATGCACCAGCCGAGCGGCGAATTTATCTGTCTCTCTCGCCAACACACACAAACAACTTTCTCTTTCACTTTCACCCCCAACTGACCCAACCCCAATAGACAAATATCGTAGTGTCAAGAGTCTGTGAGCCTAGCGCCAAGTTGGATTTTGCCCCATAAGGCCTAAATAGGCCGACAGATATAATTTAAGCCCAATAGTAAAGTAATTCCGACTACTTCCGCTTTGCATAACAAAGCTCTTATTTTTCAAAGATCCAATATTGCGATAAGCTGCACACAGACTCTTGAAATTGTCCATATTGGAAATAATAATAAAATTACACAATTTAATTTTAACGTAAAAACCAATTATTAATGAAAATAAAACAACTATTGTCTAAAATAAAGCAAACTCAACATCCTCTCTTGATTCTCAGTTTACATTTACATTTCATCATATTTTATAATGACAACATTTTAAAATTGATATTTCATAATTTTTTTTATAATAATGTCAACATTTTCTGTTATTTAAAGCAAAAAGCATTAAAATCGGCCAAGTAGATCTTGAAATTGGTCAGAAATATGTATCAATAGGATTTTAACCTAAAACAAACAAAAAATAAAAATTGCTCTTTTAAATTATCCATGAAATAAAATTAACATTTCATAATTTTTTGATAATAATGACAACATTTTCTGTCATTTAAAACAAACAGCACTAAAATCGACCAGGTAGATCTTCAGAAATAGCTATCAATAAGATTTTAACCAAAAACAAAAAAAAACTCAAAAGTGCCGTTTTAAATATAAACATGAAATAAAAAAATAGACATTTCATAATGTTTTTATAATAATGACAACATGTCTTGTCATTTAAAACAAATAGCACTAAAATCGAACCGGTACTCGGCGTTTAAAAAAATATGTACTGAATCCTTAGGTATATATAATTCTGTAAGCGAAATTTTAGATTCAAAATTGTGGGAATTTGGTAAATCGGAGGATAATGAGAGAGGTATCAAATTAAAGGTATCGGATTCAAGGAATGAGGGAAAAATATAAGTTTTTTCTAAAATTAAAAACTAAGGGGTTTTTGAGGTCCCCGGAAAACGAAAAATCCCCATAAGAAATACATGAGAATTTAAAAACATCTGCATTGTTTACATTAAAACATTTGGTATTAAATAAATAAATTAAAAACATAAACAGCTGTTCTGTAGTTTACATTAAAACATTTGATCTATACTAATATTATAAAGAGGTAAAGTTTTTTTTTTTTGTATGTAGGGGGTAATCTCTGGCACTACAGAACCGATTGAAAAAATAGTTTTACTAATAAAAAGCTACACTATCCCTGAGTAACATAGGCTATAATTCATTTCGATAAAAACCTATTTTTATTTCAATATTAGTAAATTAGTCGGAAAAAATTCTTAGGTTAGGCCTAGAATGATAAAACAATACCATGTATTTACATTTATTACCATAGCAACCAATTGAATAAAATAATAGATTCCGTAATATAGCTGGTTGCTCCAATATGTCCATTAACAGCTGATTTTAAAATTTGAATCAATTATTTTTGTATTTCTAGCTTTTAGGTTAGGGTTTTAAAGTGTAGACCTGAGCCTTGCTGGTTCTTTTAACCATTATTATAACTGATGTTATAAAATATACGAAACAATTTGATTTGAACATTTAACATTATTTACCATCTTAGTTTTGAGGTTATTATTAATCCTACACCTTTATTATAAATAAAATATAACATACGTTTTTGGAAGGTTCCATTGGGGGTTGGCGTGCGGAGCACGCAGGGGTCTCCCCTAGTTATTATATAAGTAAGATTTGGGCAATAATAATAGACGTTTGGCAATCAAAACAACAGCATTATCAACCTAACTATTAAAAAAATAAGCAACAAAAAATTGTATACACTGAATACATTATTGTACATTTATTAGGTACTAAAATATTTCATATTGCTTCTAAGCAATAATAGCATATCGCTGAAATGCAAGTTGTTTGATCTAATCCATATAAAGTATTAAAAGAAAAATATTTATTACGACTAAGCTTGGTTTAGTCTTTAGAAGTGAACTAATGTAAGAACTACTATTATTTAATACTCCTTCCTTGTAAGTTATGATAATGTCTATTATCATTACTACTCTATAAATTATTAAACTTGATCACAATAGTTTTCTTATCATATCATATCTTAAAAGTTTCACACTTTATAAGTATTCCAAAACATTTTTTAAAAGTTGACTGGCAATTTAGGCTAAAAAGTTAAAAAAATAAATTTATAAGGTTGAACAATTATTGTAGATACAGCTTTTAACTAAACAATTTTAGTTATCTTCACTTTGTACTACTACACACTTAAGTTTATGGTAATACTAAAACGAATGAATACTTAACACAAAAACCCCAAACATTGGAAATTAGCACGAGTGAAAGTGACGGGGTATGGTGGGTGGAGTGGGTCACCGATCCAAAGTAAAAGTTGGAGAGAAATGAACAGTCCGAGTCTGGGAAAAAATTACAGTCCACCTCGTTGACGCTAGCGAAACCTGTTGACTTCTCGGTGAAGTAGGCTTTCTCGGTAACTCATAAGCGTCGCCCTCAAAAGCACTACGGTTTCGCTTCTTATAAGTGTTAAGTATTCATTGGTATAGGAGATTATTCTGCACACTTTGTTTTTTTACAGGCCCGTCTCGTTCCTCCAAAAATCTATCAAAACTTAAAATTTATATGCAGGTAGGCCTACCCGGTTCAAATCCACGTGGGGGGATTTTACAGTGGGGCAGCTTCTGGAAGAAAGCGAGTTTTTCCGCTGCGTGTGCCGTGGCTGGAGGCTGTAGTGCAAACAAATACTGCTACTGTAATATATTTTGACCGTGAGTAGACCGATTTCCTAAACAGTTGGTTTAAACTCTAAAACATACAAATTTAATTTTAGAAATTCATTCACGAATAAATTTAGGGTACCAACCTATCCACGGACCAGTGTAAATAAGATTTTCACCTTTTTTGTTATCTCGCGCTCATTTTTTTCGAGTTCGTTTTGTCATCTATTGCTTTTCGAGTTAATTTAACTAATTTAACCTTTACTATTTGTTAAAAGCTTTACAAGTTGTCTATAAACGTTTTCACAGCCAAGAAAACTACAAAAAATTAATTTGTAGTACGAGAAAAAAATGCTTTAACGAATCACAGGCAATCAGCTAATGTAGGCCTAACATCATAGGCCTACATAAAACTCCACGTGCGATCAGAGTTATTTAAAATGCACTCACTTGAAACGTTTGGCTCAGACAAGGGACAGCGTTTGCGCATGACTTTCTACGTGGAAGAAAATCTATCGAAAGTAATCAATCATAGAAAAAGAAAGTGTCCAATTGTGCGGAATAGTCGTTCTGCGTTTCACACGCTCTGTTTACACTTCTGAACAATGGAATCAGATGTTTTCGCTTTCGTCGAATCAGCTGCTCCACATCTACCAAAACCCATTGTCCTGTCGCTTCACCCGAGCGTTAACGCTAGGCCTAACCTTGACACTCCAAATTAAACTTGACTTTGACTTTCTAAACGCGATAAAATAAAGAGCTCTGCTGTTGTTTTTGTTTACACTGTGATCAGTAATACACTGAAGCAGTATTTTACAAGGATGGGTCATTTTCCCCCGATACATCTACTTAAAAAAGTGCGTTTTTGCACACTCACAGCAGTGTGCAAACTAAACTACATATGTTCAGCGTCACGTGATTTATACCTCTTTGTTTTACTTTTCGCATTCCAGCTGTTTATTTTATTGTTCGGCTACACCTCGAGCGTCAAATGTTTATCTTGTGCGACAAACTCAACTTTGCACCCTACACAAATACACAAATAACTAATAGTGCAGTAAAAATAAATTATGACCTGGGCAAAATTGCAACACAAATTATTCTTTTTTGCATTATACTGTGAGAAGTGTCTATTTTAACATACTCAAAATCCCCATTAATCCCAGTTCAGGAAATCAGTCAAAATCCAAGATGGCGGCTAAATTTTTAATTGTTTGTTTAAAAATTTATAAATTTGTTATTTATGATGTTATTTTAATGAAATTTGGCAGAAATGTTAAAAATATAAGGATAAAAGTATAAAAAAATAACCACTGAGTTTACTTAATTTTTTCAAAATGGCGGAAATTTAAATATTTAGGTGATTCGTCTTGAAATATTTAAATGTCTGCCATTTAAAAAAAGTTGTGCACTCAAAGTAGGTATTATTATGTACTACAGCATGCCATTTACATTGTAATTTTGTATTACCTTCATAAGAATCGTTAAATATATTTTTATAATTTTATATATTTTACATTTCGTTATACATATTGTTTATTTAATGGTATAGTTGTTGTGGACCATGGCAGGTGATACGACTTGTATAATTTGCAAGAAAGACACTTATGGGACAGACAGTGCAGTGTTACAAGCAAAAGGTGCAAGTGCTATCAATATATGCAGTCAAACCAGAGGAAGTGATGGTGTAGCAGTTGAAGGGTGTAGAGTACATATTAACTGTCGTAAAAGGTTTACTGACAAAAGAAAATGCAATGCAGAGTCAGATGTTGCAAGTGCTTCAGGTGTTAAGAGGACCAGTCACTTGACCACACAAACTTATAATCCTAAAATTCACTGCCTATTTTGTGGAACAATTGTACATTTCCAAGTGATAAAGGAGAGAGATCTGTCATCTTTGACAATTTACTCGAAACATATGACAATCTAATGGAAGGTAGCATACATTTGAAGGATTTAGAATCCAATGAATATCTGAAAGAAGTTTGTGATGTATTAGATTCTAAGAAGAGTGAGATAAGATCTTCCTCAAGGACCAGCCTTCTTTGGCTTGAATATCAATCTGCAATAGCTACCATTCGTAAACTCATCACTGCAGATCGCTTATGATCATTTCCAATGCAACTTGAAGGTCTTACAGAAGCCCTGCCCATTTTTGCAGCATCTGAGCATACGAATTACACAAAATCAGTTTACCTTCACTTACAGAACATGACTAAACTCGAAAACACTCATCCTGAAATCCATGCCGTTTTCAATAGAGGTGGTCATGTGGTACGACGTACTGATAAAATATTGGTGGGATTGCCAGCAGATTTGGTAATTGAGCAGTGTTTAATGAGGTCACTCAAGACAAATGGAGGTCTCACCAGAGGTAGTGGTATGTCTGAAATACAAAAAATCACTTGAATGTTGTCAATGCCTGTGTATTCAGAATACAATAACTCAATGCAGAAGTTAACAAACGTTGTATACGAGTCTAGTGAACAGCATAAAGATTTGACGCAATCACGAAAGAAATGAGACAAAGAAAATTCAGATAAGATACTTCAGCTACTGAGATCGATTTCACCTTATTCAGACGATCCAACTTTGTGAAACATTGTAACTGGTGTTAAACATTTAAAGCCATTGGTATGAACATTGTGAAGAAGATGAAGGGCCAGGAGGTGTTTTCTTGTAAAATGAAACGAAATGACAAGGCAAAAACAATGTCTTCTGTACCATTCATTAAGTTCGAGAAAGAGGAGGCCACTATTGACCCAGCTCTGTTATTTCAGAGATTGATTATGTCATCTTCTTCGAGGGAAATTGATCTTGCGGAAGTAATGAAATTTGAACTGTGCTCCTTTCCTCCTGTGTTATTTCAAAAGTCCAACGGTATTGTTGAAAGCAGACAAGCCAAAGCTATCAAGGGCTTTGATTGCGCATGTTACTGCAAATAATTCTCAGCCATTTGTAACAGCAGGAGAAGGTGATACGAGTTATGTGCTCGATGGAGGGTCCATACTGAATCGCCTGCCATGGCATAAAGACAGTACATTCAGGTATATAGCAAATTGCGTCGTTTTTGACAGCTTATTATGGGCAAGCAACTGTAGTTTTTGATGATTATACATCACAATACACAATAAAAGACATGACCATGTACGCCGAACAAATTCAATTTTCCCCTCTGTGAAATTCACACCAGATATGACATTCACAGGAAACAAGGAAATGTTTATCACTTGCAAATTATACAAGTCGTATCACCTTCAACGGTTCGCAACTATACCATTAAATAAACAATATGTATAACGAAATGTAAAATATATAAAGTTATAAAAATATATTTAACGATTCTTATGAAGGTAATACAAAAGTACAATGTAAATGGCATGCTTTAGTATGTAATAATACCTATTTTGAGTGCACAGCTTTTTTTTAAATGGCGGCCACGCTTTTTTAAATATTTCAAAACGAATTACCTAATATTTAAATTGTCGCCATTTTGAAAAAAAATTAAGTAAAGTCAGTGGTTATTTTTTATACTTTTATCTTTGTATTTTAAACATTTTTGCCAAATTTCATTGAAATAACATCATAAATAACAAAGTCATAAATTTTTAAATGAAAAATACAAAAGTCTACCGCCATCTTGGATTTTGACTGATTTCCTGGGCCTGGATAAATGGGGATTTTGAATATGTTAAAATAGACACTTTTTACAATAAAATGCAAAAAGAATCATTTGTGTTACAATTTTGCCCAGGTCAAGGCAATTTTTACACCATTTTGACTGTACTATAATATATCATTGGTTCGATATGTTGTTCTGTACTTATTTAAGTAAAAAAAATTATTTGCATTTCTTATTAGTAATTTGCGAAGCAATTTAATCAAATGAAAATATAGTTTCTATCCACCTTATCCGAAATGTCCAATTGCATTACTTTATCGAGTTAAACTATCAATGTTTTCTTTTCAGAGATTAGGCCTAATACCTGGGATGCTTGTAACATTATTTAAAAGTTTCATTTCTTAATCATATTTAGGAAGTTAATGATGTGTTTTGTAAAATACTATCATCAATTTCAATACTAACAGCTTTTAACAAATTTTAAGGAAATTAAAAACCGTTTTTCTAAACTAAAAATGGATTTTAAAGGAGACTGCTTGAAAAACACAACGCCCTGGACTTTCATAAAGATAAAAAATACTTAATACAGAAAATTTCACATATTTATAGGTACGTGATGATGGCAAAATAAAATGTATTGTAGTCATTCTTAAATCAAGATGTAGCCCATAGGGGTTACATTGTAGTCCAGGCAGATAGTGTTATGCAAGATTGTGCAAATCTTCTCTAAGCTTGATTATTGAGAGGTTACAAAACTAGCATTCTGTATTTTAGGAAACTTGTAGGCAAATTTAGCAAAAAGAACTGGCAGATATTATTACTTGTATGTTCAGTTAGCTAGAGTGCGTAGATTCTGTCCAATTTAGTTATTGAACTAGTTGCTATAATTTTTGGATGTTCTAATATGTAGAAACATTACACAGATATATTTAATATTAATGGGTTATTTACTTGCAGGTTTTAGTGCAGGTTTATTGCTGGGTGCAAGTTTTATTTTGTTTAGATTCAGGGCAGCCTAGAGAGTGGGGCAAATGCATAGAGGCCCAGCATTTTTAAATAAAAACATTATAAAATAAATCAAATGAATGGAAAACATAGTTGATTCTTCAAATAAACTAGATTAAATAGGTTCGAGTAAATTAATGAATATGTTAAATTAGTATAATTAGTATAATTAGATTATTTAAGTAGAGAGTAATGGGTTTTAGCAAACAATCATAAAACCTATATAATAGTGATTAGTAAAAACGCGTTGGGTAGGCAGGTTTGGTAAAAACGCGAAAAGGCGGCTGGCCCACAGATGTTTGGTAAGAAAGATACCTTGGGGCTAACTTGACTTAAAGTACCCTAATTAAAGTACCCTAATAATTAAAAGTGATTTTGTTACTTGTTAGTCGAATAAGTGTTTTCTGTATATATTTTAAATTAAACAAATTGTTAAATCTACAAATTTTCAGATTGCCTATACAAGCCTAATTGGTTTTTCTGTGTAGTATAAAAAACTGTTATATTGAAATCTTGCGAAAATTCTTGTGTGTCTGTCGACGCGATATATGCACTCACAGACGTCGCAAAAAACTTCTGGTGGTGCCGAAATCTTTGTAATTTTATTGCGGAGAGTTGAAAACCTCTTGAGCTTCCTAGCGTGAGTCGGGGTCATGTTTTTGGGTCAAAACATTGAAAATACAGTGTGGGAATTTTGCAAATAGAGTGTGGGGTATCGTTTTATGTGTTTTTTGGGTACGGAAAACCCGATTTTGACAGTTGAAAAGTCGTAGCACGTCGGGGTCATGTTCTTGGGGTCAACATTTTTTAAATACAGTGTGGGATATCGTTTTATATGTTTTCGGTTTACAATTGGAACGAAGTCTGATCGAATATGCCCTCACTATCCGAAAAAACAATGAGTGACCCTGATTGACTTTGACTGACGTGCCTTTTGACTGACGTGCCTTTTGACTGATGTGCCTTTTGATTGATGTGCCTTTTGATTGA
>JAGFPH010004216.1:17500-41805 GCA_018207615.1 Philaenus spumarius
TTCAAATTCGAACATTTTTACGAAAACAATACTTTCTCCATATACTACGTATAGGGTGGAGAAAGTAAAAATACAGTAATAATTATCTAAAACGAATTTAACGATGAAACCAACTAAAGGAGGCTCGAGAGGAGAACACCAAGCGATCTGGCTGATGTCTGTTATGACATTTTGATAAAGCTGTCATACTACATAGCAAGCAACATTGTATTTTGTTATAGGCCTAGTGTTTATTGTTATATGCCATTGGATCTATACTTCTCATGTTATTGTGTACTTAAGGTTTCGTAGGAATGAAAAATATTTCAGAGTTGATCGCAGCTCTCCAAGTGGTAGAGCTACTACTACACTTGGTAGTGGTACACTACTAGCACTGGGTTTGTCTGCATTTCATTCTACCCCTAGTATACATATGGCAGCTTCATAAAGGCGGAAACTAGAGGGTTACAGACGTAACACTGACTGTAAACGTACTGAAATGCGCATGCGTGACTAAATAAATACAGTTTGAAATTATATGAGTACTATATTTTGTGATTACAGTTAAATATAAAATGTTACAGAAAGTATTTTACTATTACAAAAAATGTAAAAACGAGTTCCGTCATTAGTTTTGTAGTAATTTGAAAGAAAAAATTACTTTAAATTGTTAACACTTCCGTCGCTTCTTTTACTTGCAATTTAAATTAGTCCTGTCCTTGCTTTGTTGCACATAATTTTTTGAATTTAGTTTAAAAAGAAGCAGAGTACGGTATAGTCTTATGTCCGGGGCAGCATCTAACTTGTTTCTGTATTTATTTTGTATAAATGTGTAGTACGAAAAAGCTCATTCTACCAGTTCTGTGGATGGGAAAATAATAAAATTTTAACTGCCAGGTCAGACAGACGTTCATATTCACCATTGAGGTCCAACCAAACGTTAACGAAAGGGTTGTCCTTGAAAACCGATTTCCAAGTGTTGTCATTTAGAAGTTTAAATTGAATCCTTTTTTTCAGCAACGTCCAACTGTGCTGATAAAAATTATGTTCGGAGAAAGTTGTTCTAACCAGGTTAAGACCTTCTTTAAGCTTTGGAAAATATTTTTCAAATTTCAAGCGCTCACATATTTGCAACTCAACACCATTACAGAGATGTCAAACTCTTTCAGAAAAGTCATTCAAAGTCTCGAATACTTCTGCCTGGCCCTGAAGAATACAAGACCTCTAAAACTCAATCTTATTTCATAGCTTCTACCTTCTCTGATACTCTGAAGACAATTTCTTAAATAATTTAATGAAAAAAATAAGAAAACAATTTACATTGTGTATTAAAATGAGCCAACTGTCAAAATTAGCATTACATATTGTGGATTGTAACATACATAATAATAAATGAAATGATTTCATATTCAGTATCTATCGAAACAACTATCGTACGTTTTTATTACGTATTGTTTGTTTACTCCATTTTGAGGACATTCACCTTTGAATAGGCTTTTTAATTACAGTTTAAAAAACCATTTCCCTTAAGTAGCTGCGGTGTTTCAACGACTCCAAAATTGTGGGTAGAGTAACAGCTGTGAATACTTACAGTGAATATTGACGTCGGTACACAAAAGTCATCCATAGAGTACAATATCGGTTCGTGTAATTATGTAAGTGCAAACGATTTGTGGTCTAATTTATTTATCTTTTACACTATTTTAACGAAGTGTATAATGTGCCAATAAGAAGACAACGTCTTAGCAGGCTAAACAACTTTATTTAGGTATGGATCTGAAGATGACGATATAACCGTCAAAACCGGCAATCCATCTTGGAACCAATTTGGATTGTTTGGCGGAGTAAAAATAAGTCCCTCATATTATTCAAAACTATTAGTGCGGCTTTGGACTGTACATTTATTAATTTTATTGGTTTATTTCATGAACAGGAAACTTTTACTTCTGGTTTCTTGCATGATAATCAGAACAGATCTGTTTGTTAGGTTTCAATACTGGACAAAAACTAATGAGAAATACTAGTACTCTATGGGTATCTTTGCTTGAGAGTACGGTAATTGTGCAGGAAATTTATATGTTGTAGAAGAAATTATTGGACATTTGATTTTTGAGTTATTAAAATCATTCAGAGAAGGAAATAATTTACATCTGCAAGCTGTTAACAATCCAACAAGACAAAACTATTAAGAAGATAGTAAAGTTAAATAGTTTGTTTTGGGAAGTTAATATCTCACAGCTGACATGTTGAAGAAATTTTACTGCCTGAACAGAAGAATTAATAAGAAAGCTGTCCTGTCACTCAACTTGTCAAACTACAAACAAGCCTCAACCATTGCTACATTTATATTCATCCCCAGCACACATACAAATTGTATTGAAAAATAACTTAACCATTGGCACTCTGGTAGAATTTTTAATATAAGTCCTCTGGGCTCGGATGGCCAGTAGTGCTGGCCACAGCCATTTCTTTGTCAAGTATGAACGGTTGGTGCAAGTTACGTTCCTCTCAGATCGGATGGCCAGCGGTATTGGACAAGTTAAAATCCCTCGAACGCCCGGATGGCCAGTATTATTAGTGGACACACAAATGATGATCTGCATTAGTTTTGTCTGGATTGTTCTGAAACCTAGAGTTCAAATCTTAAACTAATTAATTCCCTCTTTTTCTCTGGTCTGTGTTGTATCAAAACGTAGCAGTATTCGTTACATTATAACCTTACTAGAAGTTTAGTTTTACGTTGGAGTGGTCTAGGCTAGTGTTTTTAAAGTTTGAAGTAATTTAATAGAACAAAACTGAATTAGTTTATTACTGCTTTTAAGTGTTTTTCGTTAACAATTATTTGATTTTGTTTTATTTTAAATTGCTAAACAATGTTGTTGGATAAGTTGTATAAAATGGTTTATTTTATTCATTAATATATATTGTAACTATGTATATATTTACAGATAAACCAAAAACTCATCAATAACAATAA
Source organism: Philaenus spumarius (assembly GCA_018207615.1). NCBI lineage: Eukaryota > Metazoa > Arthropoda > Insecta > Hemiptera > Aphrophoridae > Philaenus > Philaenus spumarius. The sequence continues at coordinate 20,457 of JAGFPH010004216.1, forward strand.
CAATGTAATATATTTTATTACCTACTTTTTTTGTACGGCAAAATAAAAGAGTTACTATAAAAGCCCATTATTTTGTTAAACAAAAAATAAATACCCACTAACAACATTTCAGATTGCAGTGAAAATAATTCAGAGCTATTGACGCCGCACGGTCAAGATGGCGGCAGAACTGACAACAGTAACGTAAGCAGCCAGTTATATTAGGCTGGCCATCCGAGCTGTGAGGATGTCTGATTCGGTAAATATTCAGAGCTGACTGAGAATAGTGTATGGCCAGCAGTACTGGCCATCCGAGTGCAAAGGGTTAACGTTTTTTATTACATGGCAATGAGTGTCCTTGTGACTGTGGTTGGCAGCACTGCAATAACCTTTTGCATAATCAGTTTCTAAAAATTGTTTACGTTTGTTTAGTACCTATTGGTACTAAAGGCTAGAGTTATTGGCAGGGGTTTACTGGTACCGGAACGCACCGGAACGCCGTTCCGGTACGGCTTTTTATTATATTTTTGTACGTTTTGTTTTAACGTTGAACTGGACCATTCACTTCCTCAATCACACTCATTCAACACTCGGTTCAGAATTTTACGTCCGCCAATCGAAAAAAACTCAAGACATCCTCACACTACAGTGGGTTGCGACTATGTGAGTCAACTACAGTAAAGTCTCCCACATTGTTCCTCAGCTCGGAATCGAAATGGGTGCACCAGACACCTTTTTTGCAAGCTTCACAGCACACCTTTGATGTTCCGCGAACGGCTACAAATTAGGCCTTTTCACACCAAAGCCAGGCCGGGCGAATAGATGCGCGTTCACACTGAAGCCGATTCGTACTCAGTAGGTTTTCTAGCCTTCCTAGCAGTCGCAATTACAACGTAGTGACAGTGGCCGGGACAACGAGCTAGACTGAAAAGCGCAAACAGAAATTGCTTGCAGTAGCGGGAGGCAGCTTGCTCAAAATCGCTCGGCCAAACCCGGCCGCCTATTTGAAAGCTCTCATTGAAATACTGTGTAAACTGTGGTCAACCGATTTTCATCCGGCCTGGCTTTGGTGTGAAACCCGCTTAAGAGACCTATGATTCAGAGTCGAGGCAGCCGAAAAGTTTATACATATATTGATGAGATTATTGTAATCAAAATAAGACCAAAGATGATATAATTTGGACCACATTTAGTGATTAATATTTATCGGATAACTCATTTCATTTCGTGATTAATGAATTAAAAAATAAATATCCCAAATGAGAGTACAACACGGAATACAAACAAACAATGGTGTACACTGACAAAAGCCGTCAAAAATAAAAGGTCGAAACCTGCCCCGAAAGAAGAAAATATTTAAACGTATATATCTGAACATCGGCCTCACGACAATTTAGCGTCTATATTTGTGTGTTGTGTTCTCGTGATAAGCTTGCTTGCGTTTAATTGTTCTTGTATAAGAAAAGTAATTTCTTGCTATAATACATAAAATTTGTTTAGGTTTACAGTCTTTTACCTTGGATTTAAATTTCTAAGACACGTTTGCCAAGTTTTTGCTTAATATAGTATGTATCTCTCAAATTTGCTATGTGCTATAATATACAAGTACAGAAATAGTCACATAAACATGTGTACATTTCTTATAAAAGTAAGCATATTATCTGCACCATTAAACTCGGCAAAGATAAGTAAAATAGGAATTTTAGAAGATAAAATTTCTAAAATTTCCGGTGGAACATTTTTGTTCAGTATTGGCAGCGTTCTAGTACTGGAAAAATTACAAGTAAACCCCTGGTTATTGGTACTTGAGTTGAACATGGTTCAGTATCCGTGGAGGAGCTAAGTGTTTACAGGGGCAAAGATTCAACTGGGGAAACATTTGTGGAATCCTTTCAACTTTTGAAGAAGGTTATGGCCGTGAAACATTTTGTCGCACGTAGTGTTTGAAACAGTTTAACCGATTTAAATGTTGTCAATCTATTGAAAATTGCTGCCAACCAAAATGACATTTGACCTCAACTTCAAACACTCACAATACAAAATCAAGGATCTGATGCAAGCCAACTGTCATCTGATTGTCAGGGAACTTTCAGAAGGGGTTGCGATCTTAATTCGGATCATGTCATGAGATTATAGCAGGACATGTATCTAGTTGCAGCAAAGTGTATTCATTGTGTGCAATTTTGCTACAACAGTGAGACAAAAGTCCAGTCATCAATGAATTGGCAAAGGATCAAGCCTCCAAAAAATGCACGTCAATCTTAGTTTCCGGTCAATGTGGCGCTTACAGTTTTGTTTTGATATCAGTGGTGGGATTATGCATGTTTAATACTTATCCCACTGTCAACAGGCAGTATTGAATTGAGGGAATTGAAATAATTCTGGAAAAATGTTTAAAAATAAACCACAGTTGTAGCAAAAAAAGTAATGTCGCTTCACCACATGACAATATGCCTATCTATTCGGATTTTTTATTTCACAACTTTTGTACTAAAAATCCTTCTCCAGCCCTTCTATTCTCCGGACAATGATACGCCGTGACTTTTTCTTGTTAAAAAAGTTAAAATCAGTGCTAAAACTTTTAGCCTAAAAAGATGGCTTTTCGACACAATTAATTTCACTAAAAAGAATTTGCCATCGGCATGACGTTCCAAAAAAAGTTTTTCAGGATTGCATAGTAAAGTCTAAACAATGCTGCAGCAAATGTGTAAACAGAATAGTAGGAGAAACTTTGAAAGAGACAATAATTTTATAAAACAAAGTTTGGTTATTATTTTAATAGGCTGGTACAATTTTTATAAAAGTGTAAAATTATAACAAAACAATGTTTGAAATGATTTTGCTAAAGGTGTTACTATTTTTTTAAAACACAAGGACTATACAGAATATTAAATTTGTAATACTTTTAGAAGATTTCTTACAACTAAAGTTTAAACATAACAAAATTAACTAGTGCGATCGTTTTTTCTTCATGTAAACACAAATTATATTCTGTCTCTGCAAAACTCCAGGCTAAAGAAAATGGCGTCGGACTCTGCATTACATTAAAAATGTTAAGAGTTAAAATAAAACACAACCTCAAAACATACTTTAATATAAATACTGTGTTTTGTTATTTTCCCTTTATGAAGTTTCACTATAGGAACATCATTTGCAGTAAAATGTCCAATGTTCCCTTTAAAGAAAAGTCTGTACACATCTGAGTTTAAAATAAATAGATTGCTTGTATATTAAACAAGTTTAGATTTAGTTAACTATAAATATACAAAAACTTAAATAAATAACATTTGTATTTACATTTCATCCTTAATTGTCCTTTCAAGTCTTTTACGAATCACGAAACAAAAGTTTCTGTTTGTTAATTATCCTCTTTGTACTATTTGCTTTCTGTATAACATCTTCTTCGGCGGTTTCCGCGTTTCTTCTCCTTCTTCCTAACATCACCGGTAAAAGCATCGCCATCGTGGCAGGTATCATACCGGCTCCGACAGCCGCAATAATGGCCGCCTTATTGTTGGTATTCCTCGTCATAACTCTAAAATTACTTCGTTTAACTTTATCTTTCTGAAGAGATTTGGGTTTTTCAGTCGTGTCGTTCTTCTGTTTAGCTTCCAGTTTCATCATCCTGGCCGCGTGTTCTCTCTGCGCTTCGTCTACCGTTTGAAATGTCGACTCCACTTCCAACAGGCCTCCGTGGGATGTCGTCGTGTTGGTCGTGTTCGCCAAAGCCGGTAGAACTGTCAGTCGGACGGATCGGTGGGACGACATTGAGTTGGGCGCCTGAGTGTCGAAAGTCATCGATCGTTGGTAGCCGTGGCGTTTAGGCGGGGCCGAGTAACCCTTGGTGCTGGATAAAAGCACCCATCTTCCGTTTCCGTCTCCTTCCGTCGGTCCACTTGGCCGTCTGGAAGGTTGTTCGGGGTAATTATAAAAGCCCTGAAAAATGGAAGTTAAATTAATATCTCGTTTAGGTTCTTAAAAACCAAACGAATATATCATTACTGGAGACAATGTCTTGCCTTTGGAAATTTAAGTCTAAACAATATTGGGATGAGAATAAAAAGATGTGGCATATACCTTAAATAAAATATAATCGAATAATTTGATTCGATCAGAAACCAGATAAAAGTTTCACACAGATTGAAATACTTGGTGAGTTCGAATAACTACTTAATTCATTGAAGTATTTTATCTTATTATTTGTTGGTGTTGCAAATAGCTAATATAAAATTGCAAAATACATGTAAAAATTGTCCAAATTTCCAAAAAGTGTGATTAGTACAGGAATATAGTTGAATTTTAAATCCATATTACTCCCCAATTATTCGCTTTTGGTGTTAAGTTTAAAGAAGTGTAATGGTAAAAATATTTGTTTAGACCAAATTGAAGTCAAATTACTTGCTACATATGTTTTTATTTTAATTAATTTTACTCTTAAAGTTTATAATTTTTGATCATCACTGCAAATATGACACATTAGTTTTTACTGGTTAGACAAGGAAACTGAAACCACCGTTGACCAATAGTATAATATTATATTCCAAAATAAAACACTACATTTCATATTTAGTAATTTTCCACAGTGGTAAGTCTTGTGTACCATGGTTTGCCAATTATAATATTTACAGGGCAGCTCGACACAGTCTAAGGAAATATTCAAAAAGCAAACAATTTATTCATTTATACAGAAAAATGTTAAAAGTTAAATTAAAAACATTGTTTAACCTCTTATATTCCCAAAAGATAGTGCTAAAAACCACACAAACTAGTCGTAGAATCAAGTACACTGGTAAGGTTAGCCATAGGGTTGGGGATGTATTAGAAAAGAATAATCTCTGTAAGCCAGCTTTTTACTGTGTAATTTAAGAAAAATTTTGGAAACTTTAAGGATAAAACAACAAAAAGAGATTTTAACGAGCTGAATGTAATGCAGCTTATGTAGGGCAAACAGAACACAATTTCAATTGAAGAATACCATTGGCCCTCCAGGATTTGTCCAAGGGGAGGCTGAAACATAGTTTAAATGAATGGAGCGGGTCACTAGGGGGTCGGGGAAGGGGGGTCCAAATCAGAACAGGGGGTCCGAAAATTGTGTAAATATTCGAGCATTAAAATACATTTTCAGATCTCGTTAAAAAAACATGTTATGTAGTTTTCACATGTAAATCAAAGTTGAAAATCGCATATCTAGTAAAACACTATCTAAAAAATACCGTAATACCTTTGTTTTCATTTGTTGTACTTTTTAACCCCCGACGCAAACCCAGGGATGTTATTAATTTAACATGTGTATCTGTGTGTCTGTGTATCTGTCTGTGGCATCGTAGGGATTTTTAAATTTTGAATTTAGATAGGTACATTATTTTCTAATTAATGCGTACTACATATACTATTAGACTGACTTAACAGATTTTGTGTAGACAAAAATTATCTAATACAGAGTTGCGATCATTTAATCAACACATGCGAGTTGCGATCATTTAGAGAGGTTACATTTAAAAATACGAGGAGAAGATTAAAAACTTACTGAATGTAGCAAAACGAATCATTTTAACATCTCTTCACTATATAAAGATAAAATTTAAAATTTTTTAAATCCCTGAAAGGTTGAACATATTTTCTTGAATCTTAGCTAAGAACACTGTCAATCAAGTCACCTTTAAAAAAAAAAAAACTAAATCAAAATCGGTTCATTAGTTTGGTAGCTACGATGCCACAGGCAGATACACAGATGCACAGACACACAGATACATAGGCCCACAGATACACATGTTAAATTAATAACACCCCTCTGTTAAAAATACCTCTTTTCCTACTTATATGGGCTCCATTTTAGTAACAAAATATCACAAAATACTGAAATAAAGCAGTTTTGTGAAATTAAATGTTTATTGCGTTAAGAATTAAGAATTAAGAATAACTCATGGGGGAAAGCCAGAAACCAATCTTTAATTTAAACATTTTTATTTTTAAAACTATTTTGTAAAGTTACAATACTTTACATGTATAATTATAATACCAATGTGAAACATGTAGAAAATGAGTCATGGCTGTGAAATAAAAAGAGACCTTGGCACAGATAACATGTAAATATTAATCATCAATCTACAAACAAACAAATAGCTTGGTTATTATTGAACATTTAAACAAAAGCAGAAGACATTAAATGATTTGTTGCGTTGCAATTACAAGTCTGTATACTAATACTAAAGAAAAACCATGAATTAAATGTTTCTAAAATGGGAAGAAAACTATTTTAACATACAAAATTTAATTATTAGTCTAACGAAATTGAAATGAAATTACTGTACATAATATAAAAATGGAAATTAATATTTGTTGCAATACTCTACCAAACAAATTATAGCCTACAAATATAAGTGTAGGATGTTATTCTGCACATTTTGTTTTTTACGCAACTTTATAGCTCGCTTGGTTCCCCCAAAATCGATCTAAAGGTAAAATACCATAAAAGTACCCAGTTCAAAGCAATTTGGTGGATTTTACCATGGGGTTGGCGTGCGAAGCACGCAATGCATTGTGTATTGAAGATACTCCCAATACGCGGAATGGCGTGCGAAGCATTTTGCAGCAATTCAGAACCATCGTGAATAGACCTATTTCACAAATTGTTGGTTGAAACCCTAAAACTTAATTTTGGAAATTTGCTCAAATAACATCAGCGGTTCAGCTGCGTGGTCGAATTATTTAAGATTGAAATAACTTCTTTGCTTTCAAATTCAATCTCACGACGGATATTCAAACTTGCTAGTTCACTATGTCTGTTTCCTTCCATAGTATTTCTAAGGTGAGCATTGATCCGATGCAGCGTTGAAATTGATCTCTCAGCTGTACTAGTAGTAACAGGGAGCTTAGCAAATATTTTCAATAAAGTATAAATATTTCAGAATAAATTCTTATCGCAGTTTTAATTTATTGATTGATACTTTTTTTAGTTGAATTTTTTTGGGTACAGAACTGCAGAATTGAGGAGGTTGTCCGTTGGGCTATAACAACTCTAGATTTTCTAATCATGAAAAAAAAACTATTTAGTATCAGATTTTCATCTGTCAAAGGTAGGGTAGGGAATTAAATTAATTGGAAATGTTACAAATTAAGAGATTGTTTTCAAAGCATTTGTGCTGAAAGATCAGGTTTTTGTAAAATTCCCCACTTTTGCAACCATTGTCTATGATCACAGATCCAACATTACCTTCCACACCTTTTTAACCTGTTCTTTAGTTTCTTGACCAAGTAAAAATTGTCTGTCTCAAAGTGTGTGTTTTTTCAATAATTCTTTCAGTTTGTTAAACTAACTTGTAAATGCTGTGATTGGTAAAATGATGGCCGTACAAATTGATTTGTATATTGTTATATTTATAATTATATCGTTTTAACCCTCAGGGGCTCACACCTAGTGAGTACGGGAACTGGCAATCCCGAGGTACCCATGCTGGGTCTAGCCCTTTTCATCTTGTCTTGGGTTGGATCCCTCTTTCTTTGCCTTTGCTATCTGGTCTCTCTTGACTACAACGGTCTCTCTTGACCAACTTCTTTCGACCCCTATGCTATTAGAGTATTTGAGGGGTCTTTCCAACTTTACTCTACTCTTTTCTTCAACCTATTGAAATATGAACATTTGTGATGAAAATATGGAAATATCCCAGGGTGGGTAAGCCTAAAAAGGTGAGTCCCATCGCTGGTTCCGATCAGATGAAAGTTCCGGTGGCCGGTGATTCTTGGAGCTACCAATCACACAGCACACATCAAGGGTGGAACACTTGTCCACGAAAAATACTACTAGTGCAGATGAAGAAAGAATGACTCAGGATCTTTCGATAAACGAGAACGTCACAATTTGACAGACGGCCCTGGAGGGTAATAGCACACCGAGAGAAGGGAATGTTGAGACAGAAACGCCACCTGAGCTATAGTTTATAGTAGAAATGAGGAGAGAAGTTCAACTTGTAAAAATCAGGGAGCTCCTCCAGAAAATGCTACTGGCAACTTACAAACAGAAAAACATCTCAATAGATGTAAAAAGGTGCCTTAAGGAGATTGCAGAATCAGACAGGTCCAGAGCAAGTTGGAAGAATTCAGAACAGAAAAGAAAAAGTGTAAACAAATCTACCCGAGCGTCAGCAAATATTGTTCAAATTTCAAATCTAGAAACAAAGAATAGGAACGCTTCAAGTTCAGTGAATAAAAAAGAGAAAAAAACTGGAAGGCAAACCGTCTCAGTCTCCCTCTAGGAAGCAACAGGAAGACACTATAACGGATATAAGAAGATGGGGAAAAGTAAGGACAAAAATATCGCAGGCAGGAAAGTGGTTGTAGAAAATAATAAGGTAGGAACCTATGTGGTGTTTCTAGTGAGTCGACACAAGGGACAATCTCAATAACATTGCTGTTCGAACCCGTTAAGTTATTGGAAAATCAAATTTTGTTCACCTCCAAAAAAAATTATATTGCGTTACATTTTTCTTTAAATACGTTCGGTAAATCATATTTAGTTCTTCTTGAAATGTATGACTATACAAAACCAACTGGTTCCATTGACTACTTTAAAATTTTTTAAATGTTTGCTAGATGCTGCAAAAATTTAAATGAGTGTAATAGGTAGGGAATCCAATCCCAGGATCCAGGGCCTATTCACCCCTACGGCATTCACGGGATTGTAAAGTGACAGTCCCGGGATTTCGATATTAGCAAATGTTTACGTTTTAAGGTATTTTAACGGTACAAGTACTGTTTAATCAAGAGAATAATAGATTTTCTAAATAAATAACATAATTTATTTATTTATAAGTAGTGAACTAAATAAACAATCAAACAAATGACTTGAATAAGTAAGAGTAGACAGATGTCTGTAATTATTGTTTACGCTATGGTGATGTCATCATTAGTTATCTTGGCTTGGCTTGCACCTGCTTTCTGCTTCCTTCCAACCTTCTATTGTGTCTAACTTCTACCCTACCCGGTTTACCCCCTCTCGAACTTATCCTTTAGTTTTTGTGAATAGCTTGATTCAGTATCAAGTAAACCCTTGCTCTTAAAACGTTGCAAATGTCATACTGCATATCTTAAACAAAAGAAATGCTAAATAAATATGACTTATTTTGTTAAAATAATAATTATATAAATAATAGAATACTACATCATAACTACATGCTTTTAGGCCTTTTATCAGTCTAGTTGGCATTTGACCAATCCCGGGATCCAAATTTTTTTCCGGGATTGGATTCCCTAGTAATAGGATATTCCATATTTTTACTTCAGAGAATTTCTGGTAATATTCTGTACCACGCCTGAATATTTATTATGCTAAGAATGGATGTATAACTTTACCTGATTAGGACGGTTGCTGGAACTATACTCGTCCTGTTCATGCCATGAAGGCCTGTGTCCGTGATTATCCGTAGGGAAATGTGATCCAGGTCTATCATCCGTGATAATATCAGGATTGCCACCCCAGTGAGACGGCGCATGTTCTTCGTTTTGGTGCCAATGGGGTTTAGGGTTCTGAGGCCAATGCTGATTGTAGCTGGGACGCTGGGGTTTGTACTCGTAAGTGGGTTTGTTCCAAGGCCTTTCTGTGGAGAAATGTGGCGGTTTATAATCGAACTGCGGAGACTGGTGATGCTGGTTAGGTTTGTAATCCCAAGAAGGTATCTGCGGCCTTGAATTTGGATTCGGTTCCCATTTTTGTATTTGACTCGACGACCACGGTATCGGCTCCAAGGTAACCCAGCCTTTGTGGTCGTCGTAAGGATGGTTGTGAGCTTGCGACTGTACGAGCTGCCAGGATGCTGATTTTGATTTATCCTTTTCTGTTGTTTTCGGTGTCGTTGCTAACACGTTCACGTCTTCGTTTTCCATGTACAGGTTTGCTAATTTATTTGATGGTTCTTCCGCGGCATCGCTATCCTCGCTTCCGGGTTTTCCGTGTAACTCTGCATATTTGTTTAAAAACTTATTCAACTCTTCTTGTGAGTAAGGTTTAAACGTTGGCGGTGGCGATTCGCTACAGCTTTCTTGATCGACGCATAACGTAGCCTCACTTTGTTCACTCGTGACGTCCTCGCTTTCCTCACTTTCCGTCTCTACATAGAGGTTTCGCCTCCATTTTGTTGTACTGTTCTGTACTCTTGTGTCGTTTAATGTATAGGGTTTGGATTTTATTATGATAGTGTTCAATCGAGGTGTCCCCGGTTCCCGGTATGACGCAGGAGCTTCGTACAAGCCTACATTTTGGTCCGGTGGCGGTGATATCAGCTGAAGCGTGTAACATGTTACCATTTGTAGGGCTACCAACGCGAAAAAATATGCGCTCTTCATTTCTGGATTGCACCAATATATTAAATATTTTGTTCCTATTCACAGATTGGTATTGGTAGCAATCTATGCTACATTTCTCTTCCTCCAAGAACACAATCCTGGAACAAAAAATAAAAATTTGTTGTTATAAAGTCAGGTACAACATAACTAACGAAAACCAAACTTTATTTAACCCCAATAAATAAATGTATACATTATTGCAAACATATTTATTGACACAAAATTGTAAAATTTTTTCATTTCCGAGATATGAACAAAAAATACGGTGAACAAATTTGTATAGTAGCAACTGCTGAGGCTACTAATATGATCTAATATGCCCGATAGCCTGATGTGTTGAGACAGGCAAAGTCAAGTTTGAACACGTTCCAACTTGTCAGTCAGCTTACAGAGATGCTAGGTCGTGTTTACCGAGTCTGTCTTGAATCATGGATTTTGAAGAACACATTGACATTAAATTTTGTTTCAAGTTGCAGAAAAGGGAAAAAGAAGCTCATGAAATGTTAAAATCAGTGTATGGCGATAATGTGGTAACTCTGAAGACTGTTTACAAGTGGTATGAGCGATTTAAAAGCGGAAATGAGTCAAGTCAAGACGAGGAACGGTCTTCTACTTCAAAACAGATGAAAAGTAGCCAAACTTGTTCGTTCAAACAGACGAATGACTATTCAAGAGCTTACCGAAGAACTTAACATCTCGCACGGGTCAGTGCAAAGAATTTTAACCGATAAATTGCAAATTAGATGATGTCCAGAAGGAAAATCGTGTCTCAGTTTGCACGGAATTGAAGAATCGTCTTCACGGAGATCCGGACTTCATGACCGGAATTATAACTGGAGATGAAAGTTGGGTCTATGGTTATGGACATTGAGTCAAAAATTCAGAGTTCTCAATGGAAAACCAGTAACTTCCCTTACATCAGTCAAATTCAAACATCAGGGTCACTCATTGTTTTTTCGGATAGTGAGGGCATAGTTCGACCAGACTTCGTTCCAATTGTAAACTCTGAATTTTACATGGGGGTACTGGAACGTTTACGAAACGATGAGCGAAGAAAGAGACCAGCAAAATGAGCCGATGGCTTCCTTCTTTACCACAACAACGCGCTGTGCCAAGTAAAATTAATATTGTTTTACTTACATTGTTTAAGCTTAAATTTTTTGTACAGATAAAGTTCAGAAATTTGAAACATAGAAAGTTAATAATAAAGTTACTTCCCGAATAAACAATTTATATCATAAAAAGGAAATATTAGATCAAATAACATACTTTTGTGTAGCCAATAGTGGTCTGTTTTTTGAATTTACTGGCTACATGTTTCGCTGCCACAGGCAGCATCATCAGGTTAGCTAATAATACTAATAAACTATTGTTTACATATAACATAAGCATTTGTACTAACATCGTACTCTTAGATGGAGAGTACTTGCAGACAATTGCTTCAAATGAGCCTTATCCGATGTACACTTCATTCTGTGTTTGCATATTAACCCTTTCCACTCCTATTAACAGGGACCATCGGTTTTAGGGACCTGCCTACACTGCGCGTTTTTACGAATCATAATTATATGGATTTTGAGATTGTTTGGTATACCTAAAATCGATTGCTACTTATATTACCTAACTATACTGATTTAACATATTTATTAATTTACGTAAATCTATTTAATCAAGATTATTTGAAGAATTAACTATGTTTTCCTTTCATTAGGTTTTTTTTATTTAATCAAATGCCGGGCCCCTACGCATTTTCCCCCTTTGCCCAACTCTCTTGGTGGCTCTGAATCTAAATAAATCTAACACATTGTCTACCACTAAAGCGTGCAAGGAAATAACCAATCCATATAGCCTAGTCGGTATAGGTTAAAACTACCAGTAATTTGCAATACGGCTGATTTTTTTATAAGTACTTTAAAGTATGTAGATTAACATAAAAAAAAGTTTACCAGTCTATCGATTTCCCAAAGTCGAAAAAAAAATCGATTATCATTTTTTTTATTATCCTTAATATTTCAAGCTGGGATGAAGATAGAGAAAAATAAAAAACACCACCTTGTAGGGGAGATATTTTTCAATAAAAAAGGTCATATGTATTTATTTCCTCCGAGCAATGGTTTGTCTGGAAAAAAATCGATAACTTAATGCAGGTATGTATTTTGCAGCAGGGGAAATCACTATAAGTTGAAATCTCATTCATATATAAAGCGTTGGCTCATTCTAAATTGGCTGAATTTTAATATATCGAATTGAAACTTGACACAGGAGTTAAAATATATATTTTAAACAATTATTCAGAGTCTCAGCTTGTTATCTTGAAAATGACCCGATCTAGAGTCCCTTGACGTATCAATGGATTTCTCGATTTTAGGAGTACCGGACCCACGAACTAATTTCAATCGGCTCCAGTTTCGTCAATTATTGCTTCGCAAATTACTAATAGGTAATGCAAATTATTTTCTTGCTTAAATAAGTGTACAGAACAACATATCGAACCAATGATGTGTTAGTTATTTGTGTAGGCTGCAAAGTTGAGTTTGTCGGACGAGATAAAAATTTGACGCCCGAGGCGTAGCCGAACAATAAAATAAATAAACAGCTGGAATGCGAAAAGTAAAACAAAGAGTTGTAAATCACATGTAGTTCAGCTTGCGCACTCAGCTGCTCAGCATTTTTAGATGTAGCTCATGCTTTTGACAGAGTTTGGCGCAATGGTTTATTGTAAAAGCTATACAAGATAGGCTTGTCAGTTAACCTTATTAAAATTTTGAAATCTTTTCTCTCAAACCGCACGTTTGCTGTTCGTCTAAACTCTTCCTTTTCAACGATTAAAGATATTAAAGCAGGAGTTCCACAGAGATCAATTTTGTCTCCTCTATTTTTTAATATATACATGTCAGATATTCCGATCATCCAGGACTCTACCTTAGCTTTATACGCTGTAACACAGCAATAGTTGTTCAAGATCGCTGTATACAAACAACGTCAACCCTTCTCCAGTCATGTATTGACTCACTTTTAGCCTGGTTCACTAAATGGAAAATTAAATTAAATGCAAATAAATGCTAGACAAAAATTTTGTTCTCTGAGAAAGTATGTTGATCCTCCAAAAATACAGATATGCAATACTTCATTAAACTGGAATCCGTCAGATAGTTGTATTAAAAGGGGAGGACCCACTGAAAATTCTAAATCCTTAACGGTATATTATTTTGAGCTATTTAAATTTTTACTATCTCTAATTAGTCTACTTGAAACAAAATAACCATTTTTTGACCACCTGTAAACTATCCCCCCCCCCCCCCCCCCCTTTGGACAGATTTGCAGGGTTTCACAAGAAACGCTAAGGCTTTGTAACTATAAGTAGTAGAACCATTATTGAAGTGGCATTTGAAAGAGTATAATACTGACAACAAAGTTATGCATTCATTTTAAATTATTTCTTCAAATTTGATCGCTACAAATTTGTAAACTTGAAATTTTGTTGTAATTTTTTATAAAAATTTAAAATAATAAAAACTACTTTAGATAATGGAAAGCCCATGCATAACGTTGTGCCTCTATGTGTAAAGAGCAAGCATGCATTTTTGAGCCTTACCGGTAGCATTTTTAGTAAACTAACTCTTCATTTTCTCTACTTTCGAGAATTGCGCGTTTTCTAAAAATAATTGTATTTGTTATATTTTAGGCAAAATAAATGGTCCTAGTTCACCATTTTAATTTGTATTTATTACAAGTACTACTAGTATTATATTATATACCATAGAGTATAAAGAAATGTCACAGCATAAGAGTTTGTACTTATAATCAGTGAAAAAATTCATGTGCATGTTCAACTTTAAAAAATTTTATCTCCAAGAATTATATATATTTTCATAAACTTGTTAGTGTGTTTTTTACTAAATAAAATTTTAGTAACGAAAAAGAATTAATTTTTTTTTGGGGGATTTTGACCATTTTCAGTGGGTCCTCTACTTAAATATTTAGGAGTATATCTTAACAAAAAATTTAATTGGACTGCTCAATCAAGCATATGCAAGACTTGCCAAATTCTACCCTCTTATAAATAGGAAATCATCATTAAGTGCATCTTCGACAGTGCTGATTTATAAATCTATATTACGACCATTGATGACATGTGCCTGCCCTGTTTGGGGTTTATCCTTGTGCTCATCAAAAATAAAAAACTACAAGTTTTCAAAATAAAGTATTACGCAATGCAGTTAATTCCCCTTTGTTATAAGAAACGAACATCTTCACAAAGAACTATGGATGGATCCTATAAGTGTTTTTTTTTTTTGTAAAGTAACAAATAATTTCCTATTATCATTAAATTCTTCCTCTGGTGCATTGTTTTTTAATCTCGGACAATCAGTGACTTCAAGGCTTAAGCCTAGAGTACTTCAAGACTTTTTACTAGAGCTTGCTTAGTAAACTCTGTTCCAATTGTTTTATTTTTCACTGACACTATTGTTCTTTTCTTTTTCTGATAATTATTATTTATGTTATAGGATGACTTCAATGAAGCGAACCCACTAATGCTATGTAACAATGTTAACATGCCTGTGCATAATGTATAATACATTGAACCAGAAAATAAATATTATATTATAAAATAAACGGTAGTATCAGTTAACTGATACAAACTTTCTCCCAACTTACTGTAGTCAAAATAATATTGTTTTCAATCATTTTATTTATTACTTTTTAGAACAAAACAAAAAAATAATATTCTACCTACGTCAATCGTATAAAAAAATTATTGTCCTAGGCCGGATTCGATCGCGCGACCTTTGAATTACTGGCCGTGATCGCTACCATGGTGCTACTCCGTGCGACCGCCGCCGCGATGACAAAGTTTATTGACAACATAAACTTGTTTATTTTTAAACATTTCCCCATAGTTATAAAACGCCGAAGTTTTGATAAAAGCGGGTGGTGTCATTTTGTTTGGCATCTTAAGCACTATAAATACTGAAAATTTGATCAAAATCGTTAGAGCCGTTTTTGAGAAATTTGCATTTTTGTCGTTTTTTATGGGGTAAATTACCCTTAAAAATTAAAAATTCCAAAAAATGAAAAAAACCCCTGGAGATATTAGGGTTTAGTACCTACATACCAAATTTCATGAAAATCGAACCAATAGTGTCCTCTCTGGTCGCGTATACATACTGACAGACTGACAGACAGACACCACTCTAAAAACACTTTTATGGGTTCAGAGAGCACCAAAACAAAAAATTCCACTAAAAATATTTTTGGGTTCAGGGAGCACCAACACAGATAATTGCACTAAACCATTTTTTGGGGTTCTGGGAGCACCAAAACAGATAATTCAACTAAAAATTCTAATTCGAACATTTTTACGAAAACAATACTTTCTCCATATACTACGTATAGGGTGGAGAAAGTAAAAAAGTGTACGCACTGATGTGAGTGTGCAAAAACGCACTTTATTAAGTAGCTGTATCGGGAAAAAATGACCCATCCTTGTAAAATACTGCTTCAGTGTATTACTGATCACAGTGTAAACAAAAACAACTGCAGAGCTCTTTATTTTATCGCGTTTAGAAAGTCAAAGTCAAGTTTAATTTGGAGTGTCAAGGTTAGGCTAAGAGTTAACGCTCGGGTGAAGCGACAGGACAATGGGTTTTGGTAGATGTGGAGCAGCTGATTCGACGAAAGCGAAAACAGCTAATTCCATTGTTCAGAAGTGTAAACAGAGCGTGTGAAACACAGAACGACTATTCCGCACAATTGGACACTTTCTTTTTCTATGATTGATTACTTTCGATAGATTTTCTTCCACGTAGAAAGTCATGCGCAAACGCGGTCCCTTGTCTGAGCCAAACGTTTCAAGTGAGTGCATTTCAAATAACTCTAATCGCACATGGAGTTTTACGTAGGCCTATGATGTTAGGCCATTTATTGTCCTATATTAGCTAATTGCCTGTGTGATTTGTTAAAGCATTTTTTCCTCGTACAAATTGATTTTTGTAGTTTTCTTGGCTGTGAAAACGTTTACTTCCGGCCAAAAAACGTGCTTCCGGTTGTTGGATTTTTTCCGAACGAACTTGTCCGAGCGACTTAGAAAACCAACGTGTGTATCAAATCGAACGTGAACTGTGGTCATAGAGTGCGAACACATAAATACATATACAGTATATAATATTATATAACATTTTTAATGACACAATAAAAACGTGTTCTGGGGATCGTGATCGGTGCTCATTGACCACTCCACTTTACGTCCCATGACAACTTTGATATGGAAATTCGCTAAAAAAACACACAATTGTTCAGATTCAAATCTAGTTTTTGGAGATCTTTTTTGTTTATTACTTTCTCACTATACTATAGTAGGGCCTATAGAGAAAGTATAGAGATCGCAAAAAAAAAATCGGTGTTGAGATTTTTGTGGAAATATCCGTTTTGGGACCCCCTGAGTCCAAAAAAAGTGGTTTTTACAAAATGTCTGTATGTATATAAAGCTAGAGCGAAAACTATTCGATCGATTTCAAACAAAGTTGCACCAAACATGTCAAGTAGGCCTGTATAGATGCACAAGAAACAGTTTTGAACAATTTCGAAAAACAACCCTTTTTTTGGCCAAAAATCCCCCAAAAAATCAGTTATTATTTTTTTATAAAAAAACGGCTCTAACGATTTTGATCAAATTTTGCTTATTTGTAGCCCTTAATGTACCCTACCATATTCATAAAATCGTATCTTTCTGAAAATTTCTGTTTAGCTAATAATAATAATAATAACTAATTTTTGGGGATTTTTTGGCCAAAAAAAGGGTTGTTTAAAAAAAAAATTCAAACCCTTTTTTCGTGCATCTAAACAGGTCTAATAGACGTGTTTTCTGCAAATTTCATCGAAATCTATCGAATAGTTTTCTCTCTAGCTAATAATAATAATATTTAATTAATCTCCTACTTTAATATCACCTCTCCTACCCCACCTACAAAATTATGAAGTCACAATGAATCTGTTTAATAATTTAAATATGTTTGTTAGAAATTATGTGCCAGTTCCTGGTACCGTTTATTTTTAAACGTAAATATATAGTTAGATTTAAATTTTCGTCTGATACTTTTAAAATTCAAACACAATTAAATGTAAAATATAAATAGGCTACTAAGTATGAAACTAAACCTACAAACTAGTTTCAGTACCTAACGGAAAACATTGACATCAAATTTTAAAATCATTAAGGGTCTTCTATACCTTGCGTAAAACAGCAAAAATATGTACTTCCTACTAACGTGTTTCGGACGCTGTTTTTCAACCTAAAAAGTTGTGGAACATCTTAAATTGTTCTCAAAGGCTACGTGCCTTTGTCTTATATCTCATAATTGAAAGAAATCGACGGCAACTCATTTTAATCAACGGTTCAACTGAGTAAAAATCGATTATTTTGAATGCATTTTTTGGGCGTTTTAAGCAATAATTTCCATATTTTAAGCTAACACGTAAAAAATATAAAGCCTTTTTTATGACTTAAAGTAGTTTCCCGGATTATTAATTTATAAATAGAATCCGAAACACGTTATTACGAATGCATGTTTGAACGATTTTGCGGTTTGAGTCAGGCCTTTTTGTATTAAAATCATACTGTATACTCGGGAGATTTCTTCAAGGTAAAGAAGAGCCTTAAGGGTCTGCTGTAGTGGCAGACATCTTGGATTTTTATCCCATAAGAGCAATGTTAAATTTCAAACCATTTATTTCGTTTATATTTTATCATAAAATTGTTTGCAAGGTCTCATTTTAAGCACAGTCACAATACGCATCCGTCTTGCAATATTTTTTTAAATGCTTTTGATTTTGACATTTTTTTCAACACTCAATTACAAAAGATAGACTTATAAAATGGTATGAAATGAGGCAATGTCAGCGCAAGAAATTGCACTGTTTAGATAGGGATATAGTGAGAAGCGTTTGCGTTCCGGTGGATTTCTCGTTTAATGGAGCAGACCCTTAAGTAAAGATAAACATGACGTATGTATGGTTAAATTGAAAACCCTACATAGGTTGATTTTTACGAAATTAATTGTGCGTTTATAGACCAGGGAACTCGGATATGAAATCTTTTTTTATTGCTTGTAATGGTAATGGTCAGAATATATCCGATATTCCTTTTATATCTCCCAGCGAAGCCAAGGGTACCTGCTGGTAGGCCTACTATTTAATTTACGTATTCGCCCGACAGAACAATTCGTACAGACTCGGCTGTATTTAAAACACAAATGCAGTCTTTAAGAGTTCATTTATTTACAGTTTTAGACAATGTTCTCCTCAAGTTTCTCACAAATGACACTCGTTAGTACAAAGTGTCATTTAGCCACGTTAATGCTGCATCTAAACAGTACTACAGTCTAATTACGTTTCTCACGTCTAATTGGCACTGGCAAATTGTTTTGTGTCGTAGACTAACGGTACGCCTGCGTTATCTAGATGGCACAATAAAGTCTCTCACAGATTAACAAGGCTAATTGTCCAAAGAGTAGACTGTTGTCAGCGATGTTCCCATAATTCTATCACAGATACGCTTGCACACGAACAGATTAAGTGGAGTAAGAACAGTCTGCGCTTTGTTAGGGTTATTATAAAAACATGAACTTTCCGTATCCAGATACATGCAGGCCCGGATTACCCATAAGACCAACCCAGGCCATGGCCTGGAGTGCAGGGGTATAGTAGGCGCGGAGCGAGGGGGGGGGGGGGACGAAACATTTTGTACTTTTTTTTAGCCGAGCGTGAGTATGAGTAGCGAGCGCCTTGGTTGCACTATTGTATTTGGATAACCTAATAGAACTCCGATCCAATGCACTATTTCAATCCACTGGAAATTCGACAATAGTGGCGCGATCTATGGGGGAAACGACGGAAGCGGTGCGTAGCACCAATGCTACCGATGATTTCTCCCTAGCGCTACCTCGCGGCGCGATCATGCAATATTTTCCCGACAACCTTTTTTTCGCCATACTGCCGCCGTATGCATGCATGATCTATTTTATTATTCATGATCTATGGTTGCACTGACCTTGAAAGAGACAGGGGGTGTTGTGACTCACGCCAAGATCACGTCACTGCCGTCACTCCTCCCTCCACCCTTACATCACTAGTTATTACAGTGGTTCGTGGTATTACCACTAGTTACTCTACGCTCTCGTTCTTTTTTGCATTGAAAATGAAGTAACAAATAACATTAGATTTCACTAGCATTATTCAATCATTTGTCTGGTCCAAAGCCAGAAAGAAGACATTTTAAAACTATGCACATATTTTGATTACCATTTGTAAACACATAGACAGTGTTGTTTATTTAGTAGTGTGTTTTATTTTTCAACATTCTTTCTTTTTAGTTAATAAGTCGTCAATATCTGATTTCTACAAATTCCTTTAGCTGCTTGCGGTAGGAGTGGATAAATAGATAACCTTGTTTTGGTTCAACAATTTAAGTTAGGAGACGTTCGGCTCCGCCCGGCGTAGTTCGGATATTATCGTCAAGCGCTGGTATTAACAATGATTAAAAGTGAGTTAAATTATCTGACTATAGCAATTTTGTAATGTAGATTCAAGAAATGGAAAGTATGTGTAATACAAACTTAGAAAATTAAGTTAATATAATTTTATATTTTGATACAAGTATTACTGTTTCCATACGTTTAATGTTATTATAATAAAGGTATAGAATTAATTATAACCTCAAAGCTAAGATGGTAAACGCACTTAAATGTCCATTAATTCTAAATACATTCAATAAAAATAAAACGTTGCTTCATCAGTCTAGGCCTAACCTCAATTTATTGTGTGTATGCTTAATTTATTTTACGTGCCCTAACGGCAACATACACACATAATATAACTTATGTTTTGTGCACATTTATGGCACAGTACGTTTCGAATGATGTAATTTTAATCTTTAACTGCCGTTTATTATTAGTTTGTTTTTTATACAAGTATTTACTGTTTCCGTACGTTTAATGTTATTATAATCAAGGTTTAGAATTAATTATAACATCAAAGCTAAGATGGTAAACACAGTTAAATGTACATTCATTGTAAATACAGTACATTCAATAAACATAAAATGTTGGTACAGCAGTCTAGGCCTAACCTAAAAAAGAAAAGGCGTGATGAACTTCGTTCCTGACGGGGATCCCACGACAGCACACATTTTTTACTAGGCCTAACCGATAAGTAACTTAATTTACTGATTAATAATGTCTGATAGATTGAATAACTCAAAGGTATTTAATCAGTGCGTAGGCTACCTACTCGCCATTGTAATGTTACAAATTTCAAGCTCCAAAACTCCGCACTGAATACAAAGATAGGATGTCCGGACTGACAGCATGTACGTAATTAAACACATTTTACAGTCTACATAGTAATAGCTAGCAGCTAGCGAGTCGCTTCACAGGATGTTTGGCCTAGATGCACTCTACCTTGAAGCCTACAAAGACCGAATGTCTCTTTTATTGAAAGTGTGAATGCAATCTAGTTACCAAACTTAGTAGATGGAAGTCGTTTAAGTTTCACTGATGGCTCGTAACTGGACAAAAGAGTCGGATGCGCATTCGTTCTGTCTGAAAACAGATTACCCCAGGTGATATACAAGATGTTTCAAAATAACGGATAATACTTCAAGATCTGGTTACGCAAATAAAAATAAGAAAACATTTGGGTCTGCGTCGGACCAGACGGTGGAAGTTATACTTCTTTGGCCATCCAATGGTATAGACACGTAAACCTACTATTGATTTAATATATTTTGGGAAAAACTAGTCGTAACTTAGAGTAGCCCTACTATTTTGTAGAAGATAGCCTATTATTTTATAAAAAACACTAACCAACACTGAAGGCATATTTTAAAATTAATATCCCATTTTTCCTTCTTTGTTACATACGCTTATGAATACTATCGTCACATCACAGTTAATCTGGGGACCATGATCAGTGCTCACTTACTACACCCAACAAAATTAATATCGCATTGTCATCGGTCCTTGATAAGTGTGCA
>JAGFPH010004216.1:41815-63073 GCA_018207615.1 Philaenus spumarius
ATTTTCTTTTAGCGGGAAGTTAAAAATTGGGTGTGCTTAAGATCAGGGCCGACGAGAATAGAATAATTATAATGTATAATCCCTTATTATTATAATTATTATAATTATCCCTTACATATTGAATTATTCTTAGAATTCTATATAGAGTGCATACACTAATAGTACATCACTCAAAATCATTAGTCACTAAATAAATACTGGTTTCATTATAATAATCACTATTTTTCGCATACTTAATATACTGTCGCATACGTAATACATTATAATAATAATTATAACTATCAATTACATATTGAATTCTTATAATTCTATGTAGAATGTATACATTAATACTTCACCCAAAATCATTAGTCACTAAAAAAATACTGCTTACATTATAATGATCACTATTTTTCGCATACTTATTATAGTATAATATTATAATAAAGTATTATTATATACTACATATAGCCTATTCCCTCTCCACGCTCTGACTTGTGTCTACGCAAGTAGTTCGTGACGCGAGATTTCAGAAACATAGTCAAACGAAAGTGCCCAACGGTTATCACTTCAAAAATAGCAAGTGCGGGTGAACGGCAGGAGTAACTATGGCTCTCTTAAGCCGTACCAATGAAAGTCATAGTTTCTACCCCTTTTAAGCCTTAGAAACTACCCCTTTGTTAAAAGTTTATGGGTAATAGGGTAGATTAAAATATTATAGCTATATGCAAAGTTTCTTCAAAATCGACCAATAAATAGGAAATATCTGAGTTTTTCTTTAGCTTTAGCTTTAGCTGTAGGGGTGGTAACCACCCTTAGACTAAGAATGTTTCCAAACCCTTTCTTAGTAAGCATCTAGAGCCTTTAAAGCATATTTGTGCCAAGTTTCATGGTCGAAAGCCATATTGTTTTTGAGAAACTGTGATTAGTCAATCAATGAGTGGTATTTGGCTTTTATAACTGTATAGCATATTCCCTCTATTATTAGCGAATTTCCATAGGAAAAATGAGCTATTGCAGTGGCCCTTATGGTAAGAACCAAGGTCGGGAGTAGCAAATGAGCACCGATTGGGGTGTCATTAAAAATCATATATATATATATACATGTATATATGTGTTCGCACTCTTAAGTCCGATTTGGTCCAAATTTGGTACACATGTTGGTTGTTTATGTCGCTCAGACGAGTTCGTTAGCCAAAAAAATCCAACAACCGGAAGTACGTTTTTTGACAGGAAGTAACTGTTTTTTGAGATTTTTGCTACAAGAATGAATTTGTTTTTGAGTTTTTTCTTCAAATATAAATGTAGGATGTTATATGCACATTTTGTTTTTCACACGACCTTATAGCTCGCTTGGTTCCCCCAAAATCGATCAAATCGTAAAGTACCATAGAAGTACCCGGTTCAAAGCCATGTGGTGGCTTCTACCGTGGGGTTGGCGTGCGAAGCACGCAATGCATTGTGTATTGAAGATACTCCCAATACGATGGTTGGCGTGCCAAGCACGCACTGCTTTGTGTATTGAAGATACACCCAACATGCGGAATGGTATCTTTTGTATAGTACTATTTGATGGTAGAATTTATTTTTATCAGATAACAGATGAGTGTTCTCAAAATGGTTTAAAAAATATATCAGCTAGCAATCCTGAAAGTAGTGAACCCATCGCTAGGCATTCCTCTTGGATAAATTACCTTTATTACCTCTTATTACCATTAGCCTGGATGAGCAAATTGCACATTTTACAATAATTAGCCAACATTTGTATAGGCTAATTATACCTAAAAAATAACAGGCTGTTTAGAAAATCTATACTAATATTATAAAGAGGTAAAGTTTTTTTTGTTTGTTTGTTTGTAATCTCTGGCACCACAGAACCAATTGAAAAAATAGTTTTACTAATAAAAAGCTACACTATCCCTGAGTAACATAGGCTATAATTTATTTCGATAAAAACCTTTTTTTATTTCAATATTTGTAAATTTAGTCGGAAAATTTCTTTGGTTAGGCCTAGAATGATAAACCAACACATGTATTTACGTTTATTACCATAGCAACCAATTGAATAAAATAACAGATAATTTAGCTACAGTATTTGCTCCAATATTTCCATTAAGAGCTGATTTAAAACTTTGAAGCAATTATTTTTGTATTTCTAGCTTTTAGGTTAATGTTTTAAAGTGTAGACCTGAGCCTTGCTGGTTTTTTTAACCATTATTATAACTGCTGTTATAAAATACAAGAAATAATTTAATTTGAACATTTAACATTATTTACCATCTTAGTTTTGAGGTTATTATTAATCCTACATTTTATTATAAATCAAACATAACATATGTTTTTAGAAGGTTCCATTGGGGGTTGGGCCTCCCCTAGTGCTAGATAATTTTGCAATTAGCCGGGGTGATTGCAAAATGACAGCGCTTTTTACAATAAGCCTGATATTTCAATTAGCCTACAACACAAACATTCACGAAGTCCGTTTTAATAATCCAAACACAATAAAACTGTTTTGAAAGTTGCGTTGTTCTCACGGCTGGAAGAGCATCGGCAAAATTATGTTGAGAGACGTTTCTCACAGTTTCTGAAAGGAATACAAAGTAAGGTCGAATAACAATGGATTTCAACAGTGCATTGGGCAAGCTTTGATTAGGCCTACGACAATTAATGTTGTTTACATTAGACATTGTTCTTGTGAACGGAAAATGCATACATTTAATTCATTAAGCTTCAAATTCATGTCTACCAACGGTTCCAGCCACAATTATAAATTACTGTGTTTGCTTAAAATCATTTTAGCCCAGTCGGTATAGGTTAAAGCTACCAGTAAATTGCATACGGTTTATTTTTTTTATAAGTACCTTAAAGTATGTAGATTAACATAAAAAAAAGTTTACCAGTCTATCGATTTCCCAAAGACGAAAAAAACATCGATTATCATTTTTTTCCCGATTATCCGGTTAATATTTCGAGCTGGAATGAAGATAGAGAAAAATACAAAATACCACCGTGTAGGGGAGGTATTTTTCAATAAAAAAGGTCATGTGTACTTCTTTCCTCCGAGCAATGGTTTGTCTGGAAAAAATTTTATAACGCAGGTATGTATTTTGCAGCAGGAAATCACTATAAGTTGAAATCTCATTCATGTATGAAGCGTTGGCTCATTCTAAATTGGCCGAATTTTAATATATCGAATTGAAACTTGACATAGGAGTTAAAATATATATCTTAAACATTTATGCTGAGTCTCAGCTTGTTATCTTGAAAATGACCCGATCTAGAGCCACTTGACTTATCAATGGGTTTCTCGATTTTAGGAGTACCGGACCCACGAACTAATTTCAATCGGCTCCAGTTTCGTCAATTTTTGGAATATTAACATAAAATTTGGTTTACAAGTTGAATACACCAGTATAAATATTCTTAGTAAGTATGAACGATTTCTGTCATGTTATTTTTAAAAAACGAGGCGCTTCAAAATAGTCTTCTGTTTTACTTATCTCGTTTTAACTATAACACTTTTGGATTCAACGACTCCATTTTCGACATTTTTGAACATATCGATTTAAAAATTGGTACAGAAGGGTTAAAAACAATTGTTTTTCGCTATTCTTATTTTAAAAACTATATTTAAAAAATTGACTGATCTGCAGCTGATCAACTCAAGCGTTTTGATGAAAAATCTGATTAAACGGTATCAGTTAACTGACACAAACTTTCTCCCAACTTACTGTAGTCAAAATAATATTGTTTTTAATAAAGTTAATCACTTCTCAGGTATATATATTATAATTAAGACTATAAAATAAAAACTATAAAATAATAAAACTATAAAAATATTAAATAGTTTTTTTAATCATTTTATTTACTACTTTTTAGAACAAAACAGAAAAATAATATTCTACCTACGTTAATCGGATAAAAAAATCATTGTACCAGGCGGGACTCGATCGCGCGACCTTTGAATTACTGGCCGTGCTCGCTACCGTGGTGCTATCCCGTGCGGCCGCCGCCGCGATGCTAGATTGACAACACAAACTTGTTTATTTTTAAACATTTCCCCATAATTATAAAACGCCAAAGTTTTGATAAAAGCGGGTGGTGTCATTTTATTTGTCATCTTAAGCACTATAAATACTGAAAATTTGATCAAAATCGTTAGAGCCGTTTTAGAGAAATTTGCATTTTTGTCGTTTTTTATGGGTTTTTAGGGGTAAATTACCCATAAAAATTAAAAATTCCAAAAAATGAAAAAAATGCCTGGAGATATTAGGGTTTAGTACCTACATACCAAATTTCATGAAAATCGGACCAATAGTGTCCTCTCTGGTCGTGTATACATACACACACACACAGACAGACTGACAGACAGACACCACTCTAAAAAACACTTTTGTGGATTCAGGGGGCACCAAAACGGATATTTCCACCAAAAACTCAAATTCGAAAATTCTCACGAAAACAATACTTTCTCCATATACTATGGTATAGGGGGAGAAAGTAAAAGGCCTAAAATAAAACTTAAAAGTTACTTGTGCTTTTAAAAAGTAAATAATAAAAAAGGTTTATACTCTTTGATATTGTTTGAATCTATATATTTGTAGCTTTGATGAGTAGCAGGCCTTTGTTTGATGACTAGGAAAAATTTTGTTTTGTACACTGGAATTACATACATTAAAGATAATGGGTGCATTCGGCCGCACTCACCGGTAGCTACCGGTAGGTATCAGTGCGGCCGAATGCCACTAACCAAACTTCGGTAGATGACGTCACTTCCCCTATCGGACTCCATTTTTTCCACCGCAATAAATTAGCGATACATCATCTACCACAACGGTAGAAATCATGGCGGCAAAAACCATAACTTAGGGGATATTACACTATCAAAATTATTCTTCAAATATTTAGTCAACCTTTTATCAAAAATGTTTGATGAAATCTTTGACAAAGATTCGTCAAAGAATACAAATACTACGTATTACACCTGTCCAATTTCTTTGATCAACATGGATATTAATTAGATGTATTTTGGGGTTATGTTTCGGTTTATTCTAAGTCTTTTATTATTTATTAACTATTATTAGAAAATTACAGTTGAAATACTTGAAAGATCGTAATTAATATAATAACGGGGTTTAAGATTTCAAAAACTAATTTTAAAAAACTTATAAATATACTTTTACAATAAAGTAAACATAATTAAAGTCTCTTTAATGTTTTACAAAAAATATAAACTTAGGCTATACTACCAACCCCAGTATTACAGATGGCAAAACACTATTTGCAATTATTTGTTCGTGTGAATGTTCCACTAACAATATTCTTTTTCATAATAATGAAAAATTAAAGTAACAGAAATAATATACATGAAAACAGAAAAAACGTATTTTATTTTGAGGTTAGGAGGTTACCTAAAAAGTCCTTACTATAATATTTTAGTACTTTATCCTTTTTTGAAAATCTTTGTCAAAGTTTACACGACATGTCAAAGAATCGTCAAATTTCTTTAATGTAAAATCTTTTATGAAAGAAATTTGACGTTTATTTGATAGTGTAATATGTACCTTACGAATTTGACAGTTCAGTTACCGCTACATTGTACCAATGCATTCGGCCGCACAGTTGTTGGTAGAATCCACCAAGCTCTGACGTCATCAACCTACCGGTGGATCTAACCGTGCGGCCGAATGCAGTCAATGTTAAAATTATTTTCTATATCCATTCATCTATACGTATAAATAAAATTAAAGTGTTTGTCTGGGGTTTCAAAATATTGAACCTTTTTTCTAAGTTCACACATTACCAAAATCCAAACAAACATTAATACATTTTTGTCTGCCTGTTTGTCCTGATTAATCTACGAAATGGTTGGACCGATTTTGACGAAACTTTCTTCAACATTCAAAGGACTTTTCAGAGAATATTTTGGGCTACTTTTTATTCCAAAAATATTTAAAATTCCTGTTAAAAAATGTAAAAATTACGGATAAAATTACTGATTTTGTGAACAAATGTTGGCGATAGTGCGCGTCTATTCGACTATGTCTTACATTTTGTACAGGTCACGGCTACCCCCCCCCCCACCCAACTTAGATCCAAGTGCCTCTGTCCTAATCAATAATCATTTCCGTAAAAATTCCTGTTAAAAAATTGAAAAAATGTAAAAATTATATTCAAAATTAGGGATTTGTGGTTAGCACTTTCATCACCAAATGTCACCGCGGGGGAAGAGTTCCTAGTCTAACCATATAAATAAAATTGTGATTTCAAAATAAATACTTTTTTCTAAGCTCTTGGTCCAAAATCTATACACGCATTCTTCTGCCTTTCTGTCTGTCTGTCTGGGCTAATCTCCGGAACGGCTGAACAAATTTTGACGAAACTTTCATTTCCATGCAGAGTACTTTTCAAGATTAAACGGTGTTATCTCGGAAGTATTTAAGGTTCTTATTTAAAAATTGAAAAAAATAAAAAATTAGGGGTTTTGCGACCGGACGTGGCACGCGACCATTCGTCCACCCCTGTCGCGTCGCGTCGGTGCGCCACTGACGCTTAAAGATGTCGCTAAACGGTTTTCACCATTGCTTTTCTCGTTAAACCTCACGTCGAAATGATGTGCCATATGGGTACGTAGCTGTTAAAATAAACGGTACCAGATAACTGCCACATACTTTCTCCCAGTTGAAACTTTAAACCTTCCCAAGGGTAGCGTAGGAGGTGGTTATTTAGAATTGGAAAATAGGAAAATGTTACCATGGAAAATATTAGATGCATGTAACACACATCCATATTATATTATTATTATTATTATTTAAACTATTCGATCGATTTCGAACAAATTTGCACCAAACATGTCAATTAGGCCTGTATAGATGCACGGAAAAAGGTTTTAAAAATATTTGAAAAACAACCGCCTTTTTGGTCAAAAACCCCCAAAAATCTATTATTATTATTATTACCTAAAAGAGAATTTTCACAAAGATGCGGTTTTTTGCATGTGGTAGGGTACATTAAGGGCTACAAATGAGCCGAATTTTATCAAAATCGTTAGAGCCGTTTTTGAGAAATTTTAATTTTTCTCGTTTTTTGACCATTTTTGGGGGGTAAAACCCATTAAAAATCAAAAATTTGAAAAATAACTGGAGATATTCCAGAACTACACCTACATACCAAATTTCATAAAAATCGGACGGTTGGTATGGTCTCCAGCTATGTAGCCTACACATCCTTACAGACACACGGACAGACATCACCAAAAAACCACTTTTTTGGGTTCAGGGAGCACCAAAACAAATAATTCCACTAAAAATATTTGTGGGTTCAGGGAGCATCAACACAGATAATTCCACTAAAAATTTTTTGGGGGTTCAGGGAGCACCAAAACAGATAATTCCACTAAAAATTCAAATTCGAAAATTTGGACGAAAACAATACTTTCTCCATACACTACGTATAGGGTGGAGAAAGTAAAAAAAAAAACAACTGATTTTGATCAAAAGCTTAACATTTTGACAAGATCGTCTGTTAAAATTTACTGTATACGTCAATACTAACCGTTAAATTTAATTTACTTAAAACGGGCAGATAAACTTAATAAAATAGGTCCCAGTTCTGCGACTGCGGTAATTGTTGCGATATTTGACCCCGAAACGCAAAATTCGGTCTCAAAAAACACGATATACGGGGGTCCTATTTTATTAAATTTATCTGCATATCTTACGTAAATCAAATTAAATTTTACACCTTAATTAACGTCCTACATATTTCAATAGGGATTCGTTTCCGTGCGTAATCTGAAACACGGGTGAAATCTTTCGCCAGCTGTAACTCTCTAACAAGCATTTCCGGACCTATGAATATATGCACATTTTTCATTATTTTTTGCTAGCGGAATCAGCTCAGAAAGTGCTCGGAACCAAATAATTTATTATTTTAGCTCATAATAACATTAAAATATTTTGTTTCTAGAGTAATTCTGGGTATTGTTGACAAGTAGTGTAACAAGAAATATATTTTTCCTTTTTTCAATATCTTTGTTATCCTTTGAGCTACAGACGAAATGAAAAAAATCATTGTGTTTGTCATTAAAAAAGCAAACTTTTTTGTCCCCGTAATGTTTTTGTAAAGTTAGCGGTTTTTGAGATATTTGACATTAAAAATGATAAACGGCCGCCATTTTGAAAATATTAAAAATAATATTCTAACTTTTCGTACAGTGATGAAAGGTTACGCAACAAATAGGTATACGAAGTTTGAGCTCAATATCTATTCTACTTCTAAAAATATTAAGTATTTGTCAAAAACACATACAGACAGACAGACGAAAAAATAAGCGCGGTAGACCCATGTTTATATTGTAAAATACGTTTGTCTGGAACCCAGGAACATATCCACAAAAGGGGTCCAGAGAGTTCGGGGACACCCTGTACATAAAAACAGTATACACTAATGTTAAATACACCTTAAAACCTGATTTTGTAATTGTTATGTTTGTTCGGAAGTTATGAGTAAGAAACTGGTGGAATAAACGATACCAGGAACTGGCACATACTTTCTCACAAATACATTTAAATTACTAAACAGATTCACTGTGACTTGTAGGGTAGGGTCGGAGAGTTTTTTTTATTAAAGTTGGAGATTAACTAATAAATATTATTATTATTATTATTATCTAGAGAGAAAACTATTCGATCGATTTCGAACAAATTTGCACCAAACACGTCAATTAGGTCTTCATAGATGCACGTAAAATGGTTTTGAAATTTTTTTTTAAAACAACCCGCTTTATGGCCAAAAAACCCCCCAAAACAGTTATTATTATTTTTATTAGCTAAACGAGAATTTTTAGAAAGATGCGGGTTTCTGTATATGGTAGGGCACATTAAAGGCTACAAATAAGCCAAATTTTATCAAAATCGTTAGAGCCGTTTTTTAATAAAATATAATAACTGATTTTTCGGGGGTTTTTTGGCCAAAAAGGGGGTTGTTTTTCAAAATTGTTCAAAACCCTTTTTCGTGCATCTATACAGGCGTACTGGACATGTCTGGTGCAAATTTGGTTGAAATCGATCGAATAGTTTTCTCTCTAGCTTTGTATACATACAGACATACAGAGATACAGACATACATACAGACATACATACATACAGACATACAGACAGACATTTTGTAAAAACCACTTTTTTGGACTCAGGGGGTCCCAAAACGGATATTTCCACAAAAATCTCAACATCGATTTTTTTTGCGATCACTATACATTCTCTATACTATAGTATAGTGAGAAAGTAAAAGGGGATTTTTAGCGTTTATTGGTGCATAGCTAATAATTTACGTAGGCCTAAAAGGGATACACAGATCGATTTAGGCGAAACTCACTGTGCGTTTTTGGGCCATGGAACTCGGATATAAAATAACTTTTGTTTAGTTCCGTGTTTATTGGTAATATACAATACAGGGTGTATCAGAGCGGGTGGCCGGTTTGTATAGCATTGAAACGAGTATACTTAGACATTTAGTTTGAACTGATAACCCTCTATTTCGACCCCAAGGAATTCAGGAGAAATGTTTTCAACCCTCTAAAATGCCCCAAAAAGGTATTTTTTGGGGGTGAAGGTTGGTTTTTGGGAAATTTTAAAATTTAAAGGTAGGTCGTGTTGTACCTCATTTTAAAGGTCTCGGTACACTGAACATTAAAACAAAAATGTTTTCATTTATCTTGCACCGTCAATACAGGGTGGCCCGAAACATCATAAAAACTTAAGTTTACATATCTTTTTACATCTGACATAAACATTTTTTTAACAGCTACAATTTTTAAAGTAGGCCTACATTGACAAAGATGTGACCTTTCAAACAATACCTAATTTTGGTAGGTTTTCTCACATTTTTAGCAGGTTTCAAAATTTACAACTTTTAAAAGTTTAAAAAGTCAATATCTCAAAATTTTCAAATTGCAATGTGGGTCATCTTACATATCAAATTGAAGCCCTTACAATTATGAACATTTTTCATATTTTAATTTTTTTAATTTCTCTATTGGCTTAAAATTTACAGAAAAATAGTGTTTTTCTTAGAATTACTGAGTTTTTGTGTATACGTTATAAGTAGGCTTAAAAATAACTGCTCACCGGTTAATTCCTTGGAACCGATTACAGGTGTTCAAATTGTCGTCCATTTTGTTCCATACACAAATCAACATGGGTTGGAAAGGAATAAAAAAAAAAAAGAATGAAAAAGATTCAAATTTGAAAAATGTTGATTATTGTAAGAGCTTCAATTTGATATGTAAGATGACCCACATTGCATTTTGAAAATTTTGAGATATTGACTTTTTAAACTTCTAAAATTTGAAAATTTTGAAACCTGCTAAAAATGTGAGAAAACCTACAAAAATTAGGTATTGTTTGAAAGGTCACATCTTTGTCAATGTACTTTAAAAATTGTAGCTGTTAAAAAAATTTATGTTAGATGTAAAAAGATTTGTAAACTTAAGTTTTTATGATGTTTCGGGCCAGCCTGTATTTACGGTGCAAGATAAATGAAAACACATTTTTTTTAATGATCAGTGTATTGAGACCTTTAAAATGAGGTACAACACGACCTACCTTCACATTTGAAAATTTCCCAAAAACCAACCCCCACCCCCAAAAAAATACCCTTTTGGGGCATTTTAGAGTGTTGAAAATATTTTTCCTGAATTCCTTGGGGTCGAAATAGGGGGTTATCAGTTCAAACTAAATGTCTTAAGTATTCTCGTTTCAATGCTATACAAGCCGGCCACCCGCTCTGATCCACCCTGTATATACCCGATAGTCCTTTTATTTATTTAATAATTTCTGCGAAAATAGCCGCAGGTACCAACATTCAATAGGAGTTTAAATGTTTCTGCGATAATTTTGACAGTTGCCAAACCATTGGTCAGAAGGTAAATAGAAGAGCGTCTTTAGAAAATAAAATATAATATACAGAAGTAGAACACACAAATATCAGGCCCTCTGATTTGAATACTACTCGATTCAATCTAAACATGTTACTAGACTAGTCGTTATTTCACGGCAACAGTTATAACTGCTACTGCTACCGAAAAATAACTGTTATTTATACACGTGATTTATTGTTACTGTGATTTTCTGAACTTCTACTGCTGCCGAAAAATAACTGTTATTTATACTCGTGATTTGCGATTTACTGTTACTGTGATTTGTTGGACTGATACTGCTGCCGAAAAATAACTGTTATTTATAGTCGTGATTTACTGTTACTGTGATTTGCTGAACTGCTATTTGATTTCTTTTATCGTTATTGGAAACGTAGCGATCACCGAAACACTTTAACTGGGTGTGTATGTTCATATCGTTTATTAAAATAGTTTGGAAAGTTTAAAATTAAATCTTTTGATAAAGATAAAAAGCAAATATGTGTTAAATACTATGAAAACAGTAGGCAAAAGGAATTGGAATTATTTATTTAGGATTTAATTTTGTTAGGCCATTGTTACTTTGACCATAACAATTAAGCTAGTTAGAATTTCGATAACATTAAATATACTTGAAATGATAGTAAATATTTAGAATAAAATGAAAAATAAAGATACTAGGCTGCTCTGAAAGAAGAAATAAAAATGTTCAACTTAAAAATGCTTAACGGTGATGTAAGCAAACAGGCAGCAGTAACACAATATACCGGGTGTCCCACGAAGAGGTTTAATCGTTTGATTTTTGTAAAGCTTGCCCATTAACGCATAGATCTTTTTGAAACCTTACACACCCCACAATAGAGGCTTTAAAAACGCTCTGTGAAAATTTTAGCAGTACAACACGTGCAGAAACAAAATGGTAGAATAATGAAAAATGTGTTAATTTTCTCCTTCCAAAAATAACTTTCTTGAGTTGGTAACCAGATTTTTACTGCTTGGCAGTTCTAACTTACTTGAGGATGATCCGTACAGAAGAGTGGAATTTTGTTCCCGTACCACTGAGTATCATGAGCTAGAGAGTGATTGGCATGCTCGAATTGTTTTCTCAGACGGGTCCACTTTCTACCGCAATGGTGTAGTGAATAGGCATAATTGTAATTATTACAACACCAACAATCCCCATTTTCTTTAAGAGACTCTACTCAAATCAAAAAGGCATTACTGTTTGGGTGGCTGTGAGTGTAAACGGGGTGTTATCTTACACATTTCGGACAGTACAATGGCTGGAATTAGGTACGCATAAGTTTTGAACCAACATGTCTCGTCTCATTTTACGGTTCCAGAAATATGAACCAAGCAATATCAAAGATGGTGCTTCACCTCATTTCGCAAATTCTGTCAAAGACAACTTTAATGGGCGTTGGATTGGTCGTGGAAGTAATTTTTTGGATTGGCCACCCCAATCCCCAGATTTAACTGAGTGTGACTTCTTTTTACGGGGTTACCTAAAGGAACATGTTCATTCCCACAGCTTCAACAATGGTGAGGATTTCAAACACGCAATTGAAGAGGAACTTCTACGGATACCGCGGGATTTATTTTTAAAAGCGTACGAATCATTTGTTGAACGCTGTTACCAGTGTGTCGCTGTGGATGGATTATAGTTTCAGTAATTTTAGACTTTGGTCTTAAGTTTTCCACTATGTTATATCCTAGTTTTCTAATCAAAATGGCTTAGCTCATTAGAATATGACAATAAAAATATTTTACTAAATCTACTGTAGTAATTTAATTTTTGTTACAAAATCAATAATGTATAATTTAAATACCTACCAATTTACAGAGGGAGAAAATTAATACATTTTTCTTTATTCCACCATTTTGTTTCTGCAAGTGTTGTACTGCTAAAATGTTCACGGAACATTTTTAAAACCTCTATCGTGGGGTGTGTAAAGTTTCAGTTGTTGCTACTGAACAGAATCACAAGCGGGGATCTACAACTTTGAATTTTGAGCTGGTAGCAGGCCATAGCAGGTAATCATCGGGCCTACAGCATGCGGTGATATGGAGATTTTGAGCAATAACGAAACAACAAGTAACAAGACAGCAATCAAGAGTCACATTTAAACATGAATAGCAGGTACAATCTGTTGCTCTAGACTCTAGAGTAGCAGTTTCTAAGTAGCAGTTATGCTATTGACATACCATCTCTGAATTTCAAGCCCATAAACGTCCTGCTCGTTTTCAAGAAGTAAATGGGACCGTCAAAATTTAAACTATTAAAGTTAATTACTTTAACTTACTCGAAGGAGACTTGATAGACACAATGAAGCGACGCGATCTTGATACGCTGGTAGGAGTACTCCGAATTTAGAGAGCGGTGATAAAAAACAAGTGTATAGGCTACCTGTGAGAAGGCGATTTGTTGATATGGACACTTATCGTTACATAGTATGAACATTGCCTTAGCCACGTTCACACCAATACGTTCTTGTGTTGTGTGTTGAATGCGGCGCTCGGTAAAAACTATTTCGTCGCCAATTTTACTTTAGGCCTACTTCTACCTAAATTGTTGAGTTGTGCTCCGTGCGTTCTTTGTTGAACTTTACGACTCATTTTTTCATTTTGTAACTTTAATGTTGCGTATTTCTTAAAAATTAAAATGAAGGAGCCTAAAATTTTAAAAATAATAACAATGGGTCTATTTTAATAACCTACATTTTAGGTTATTTGTTTACCATGTAATTTAGCTAAGCTTGTAATTGCTGTGTACTTAATGTATCATGTTTTAATTTGTGTATCTTCACTTGTCAATGAGAGTGAATATTCATTTTCGAAACGTATTATAATATGTTGCTTACACTCAAATCATGACAAATGACAGAATAAACAATTAAAAAGAAATTTACTACCTGTTTATAAATGTGTTTAACATATAGTATTAAAACAAATGTTATTAGCGAATTTCCATAGGAAAGATGGACTATTGCAGTGACCCTTAAGCCTAGTCCACACTTACAAACATGTTTTCGGAAACATTGTTTGCAAACAGTTTTCGAATTGATTTCCTGTTTCTCATTTGTCTGCCGGATGTTTTCAAACAAATGACAAACATTTAAATTGTTTCCCAAACCAAATGGAAAACACGCAAACATGTAGACCAGACAAAGTATTGAAAAATAAATAAATGTTTGCCTACAGCTCCGATTTGGATGCAGTTTTCTGCATCGTGTTCAGAAAAATACCAGGAACAAAGTCTACATACGACCAGTTTCGGGAGAAAGCGGAAATGCATCGTGAGTGCATAATTTTTTGGATACCTCTAAAAATGGATGAAAATCCGTGAAAATTGGTACCCGGGGGTTTTTGGGGGCGCTGATCTCATTTCTGGCCATACGAAATGCCTCCGGAGCACCGGGGTGGAGGGAGGGGGGCGTTGAAACCAGCGCCTCCAAAAGTCCGAGATGAATTTTTCAATTCTATTTCTCAACTTCATAAATCCCCCCCTCCATCACCCCCACGGTGCACCGGGCGCCTTTCGCATGGTCAGTATTGAAATCAGCGCCCCCAAAAACCCCCGAGAGAAAATTTTCAAGTCTCTGTCGCAACTTCACAAATTTCCCTCCATCGCCCCAAAGCCCCCCGGTGCACCGGGAGCATTTCGTACGGTCAGAAATGAGATCAGCGTCCCCAAAACCCCCCTAGTACCGATTTTCGCGGCTTTTCATTTATTTTTGGATGTTTCAAAAAAGCTATGCATTTTTAGGTGCACTTTATGCACCCGCGATCCATTTCCGCTTTCTCCGGAAACTGGTCATACGTAACACGGACCTTCTTCAAGAAATCCGCGAGTCCACCATCGCCTTCTCCTAGGTAAGCTAACCTCATTGTGTAGAATTAAATATAAACTAGCACAAGCTGGAAGAACGTCTTCTTCAGTCAACTTCTCGAGAAACACTGCCTAGCTAGTGTGGACACAAAACAGTGTCAAACATTTGTTTCGGAACAGTTTGCAAACCGTAGTAAATTTCGGGAGTAGTGAATTAGTTTCGATCATGGTCCACAGAAGACGTTTTGGGGTGCCATTAAAATAATTGTATAGGCCTATATATATGAATATATGTGTTCCCACTCTAGCGGCCGCATTTTAAGTCGGATTTGGTTCAAATTTGGTACACACGTTGGTTGTCTACGTCGCTCGGACGAGTTCGTTAGTCAAAAAAGCACGTTTTTTTTACAAGAAGTAACAATTGTTTGCGATTTTCGTACTAGGATTAAACGTTTTTAGGGTTTTATCTAAAAAAATAAATGTAGAATATTATTCTGCACATTTTTTTAATGACCTTATAGCTCGCTTGTTTGGCCCAAAATAAATCAAAACGTAAAATCGGTGTACAAGTACCCTGTTAAAACCCACGTATGGTCATCTTCTGTTCCGAGGGCCGATGGGTGGGAGCAAACTTACGAAGCGAAGCAGTCCATAATCTGACGTTGCAAAGTCGAGGTGCAAAGATAGTTTTCCGCTGCGAGTGCAAAACGTGAGTCGGGCTGGAGACTGTGCAAACAAATTCTACTAATATATTTCGTACACGCTGGCAGCTATTCAGCGCCTTCGTGAGTAGACGGCTGATTTCACACTTGCCGACACGACACCGACTCGGCACCGACACGATATCGGAACGATGTTAACTAACTTAAACTTAAGAGAAGCTTTCACACTCACCGACATATCGGTGTCGTGTCGATGCAATAAATTTCGATAAAATAAATGTCGATAAAATTATTTGTGGCCTAGAAAGTAATTTTAAGTCTAGGCCTAACCTAAAATCATTGTATGTATTTTGCCGTTAAGATAGGTAAAATAAATTAAACACACAATAATTTTAGGTTAGGCCAAGACAGTGAACCAACATTTTATGTTTATTGAATGTTGAATGTATTTACAATGAATGGACATTTAACTGTGTTTACCATGTTAGCTTTGATGTTATAATTAATTCTACGCCTTTATTTTAATAACATTAAACGTATGGAAACAGTAAATATTTGTATAAAAAACAATATACAATATGTGTGTATGTCGCCTTTAAGGCTGGTAAAACGGTAAAAGAATTGAAGAAAAGTTCCTGAAGGGGGTTCCACGACAGCACACATTTACTTTTTTTATTAGCTATGTAATTTGTTGGCAGAGGGATTATGTTCCTTAAACTTTTTTTGAACATCCTTGTTTGTTCTATCTACTTTTTGGGTTAATCTAAACGATAGCTTGTACAATTGGTCGTGTCGGTATCGGCGTTGAGTAGGTGAATGTGAAAGACGTCTGCCGATATCGCAACGATATCGGTACTATTGCTGTATCGTGTCGGTGTCGTGTCGGTAAGTGTGAAATCAGCCGACCACGTTCTAAAATAGTTGGTTGAAACCCTAAAATGTATGAGCTTGATTTTGGAAATTCGCTCAACTCACGTCAGCGGCGCAGCCGAATTATTTTAAATTTATATATCTTTTGAAAGAGGTAATTTTACTTTCTCACTATACCATAGTATAGAAAAAGTATAGTGATCGCAAAAAAAAATCGATGTTGAGATTTTTGTGGAAATATCCGTTTTGGGACCCATGAGTCCAAAAAAGTAGTTTTTACAAAATGTCTGTCTGTATGTATGTCTGTATGTATACAAAGCTAGAGCGAAAACTATTCAATCGATTTCAAACAAATTTGCACCAGACATGTCAAGTAGGCCTGCACGAAAAACGGTTTTGAAAAACAACCTCCTTTTTGCCAAAAAACTCTCCAAAAAATCAGTTATTATTATAAAAAAAAACGGCTCTAACGAGTTTGATAAAATTTGGCGTATTTGTAGCCTTTAATGTACCGTAACATATGCAAAACGTAGCTTAATTTTAAAGATTTATTAAACCGTGATATTCGTGCATATTATGCATTTGTACAAACATATTTGTGTAATCGTTGTGATTGTAATGTGTATAAATGTATTAATTTATTTTGTGAACACTAAAATATTAGTTAAATGCCAGTGATGACAACGCCTCGGAACGGCGGAAATAAAACAATTTTTAACACGATGATCAAGGATCCGACGATGACGGTTTAACCGTCGAAACTAGTCATCCTAAGTAGGAAGAAAACATTGGATTGTCAGACGGAAATGCAAGGTAATTAACCTTTCTAATATATTCATTGAATTAACATTTCAGGAGGCTACACATAAATATATTATATCTAAATATAATAATAATAACTTAATTTTTTGGTTTTTTGGCCATAAATGGGGTTGTTTTTCAAAAATTTTCAAAACCTTTTTTCGTGCATCACAGGCCTAATCGACGTGTTTGGTGCAAATTTGTTCGAAATTGATCGAACAGTTTTCTCTCAAGATAATAATACTAATATTTATTAGTTAATCTCCTACTTTAATGAATCAACTCTCCTACCCTACCTACAAAATTATGAAGTCACAGTGAATCTGTTTAGTAATTTAAATATGTTTGTGAGAAAGTATGTGCCAGTTCCTGGTACCGTTTATTTATTTGACCGCGGGGACACTCAAAGCATGACGTTTTCAGCCAATATGAGATGCGGGTCGCCGGAATACTACCCCCCGGAAAACTACCCCCCAAGCAGGTTCCTACGTCAATTTGACGTCAGAGATCGGGGGGGCAGTTTTCCAGTCACGCACACTCAAGTTTCGATATAATTAGAATTAAAAAAAAACTAGAGGACTAACCTAAACTGTTTAGTCACAGTATGTTGCCGATAACAGTATAATTGTAGGAACCTGCTTGGGGGGGGGTAGTATTCCGCATCCGCATCCCCTGAGATGCGTCATTTTATCATTCTGTCTTAGAAAGTTTTTACTTAAATTATACAGTTATAGTGATGAAAAAACATTAAAAATAGTCAGACTGCACCATTATTGTAACAAGCTCAGCCCTCAATCAGTTAAGATAGCCTACATTATATATTCAAGGTTCGGATCAAAGTTCGAGGTTTGGAGCAAGGCGAAGATAGTTTCTGCAGTTAATTGTATTTATTTACCGCTTTACAAGTATTTTCCGCTGTTTTATTGTTTCACAAATGAAATCATTTCTCGGCCATTGTGCACACGTTGTCGGCTCGGCTTCGCATTCATTAAGGCGTCTCTAATGAGATTCGACGCGGGTAATAACGTTATGCCGTGTGCAGCCGACGGGAACACCTCGGGCACCGAGTCTCTGCGAAATTGTTAATCGGTTATGAACCTGACATTAGATCAGAGGAGATGCCGCAGTTGATCGGGTAAGGATAGATGCTTCGCTTCCAGGATAGGTTCGTAGTGTTTTAGGCTTAACAATGATTTTTACTGCTAAATGTAACGAAAACTCTAATTTTTCGAGCAAACAGTATTTACATTATGTAACTGTAGAAAACTACTTACACAGATGTGTCCATTTGTGGAGTTCCCCCGTAACAGTCCTATGAGAATCGATTCAGTTATGTTTGCTTATTTATTAAACTAAGAAAGGCGATGAAACTAACCTCTAAAAGCCTTATTAGCGAATTTCCATAGGAAAAATGAGCTTGCAGTGGCCCTTATGGTGAGACCCAAGGTCGGGACTAGCAAATGAGCACCGATCATGGTCCCCAGAACACGTTTTGGGGTGTCATTAAAATTCATATATATATATGTACTAGATGACCCGTACGGCGTTGCCCGTGGTAGTTGGTATTTCCAGTCTTTTTAACGTAATTGTATTCTTTTTAAGTGTTCAGTCAGTAAGTGGTATTTGGCTTATATATATATATATATATATATATATATATAGATCTTAAATAATAAAAGGGAATTGTCATGATAATAAAAGATCTAAAATTATGATTTTAGTAACTTTGATCCCCTCCAAACCTCCCCTAAAATTTCGAAATTTTTCATACCCTTTCTTAGTGAGCACCTATGGCCCTAGAGGAAGCTACATACCAAATTTCATTCCAATCCGTTCGATAGTTTTGAAGAAATCATGATTTAATAACTTTGATCCCTCTAAACCCCCCCTAAAATTTCGAATTTTTTAAAACCCTTTCTTAGTAAGCACTTATGGCCCTAGAGGAAGCTACATACCAAATATCATTTCAATCCGTTTTGTAGTTTTTGAGAAATCGTGATGAGTGAGTCAGTGAGTGAGTGAGTGAGTGGTATTTCACTTTTATATATATATAGATATATGTGTTCGAACTCTAGCGGCCGCATTTTAAGTCCGATTTGGTCCAAATTTGGTACACGTGTTGGTAGTCTATGTCGTTGGGAAGAGTTCGTTAACCAAAAAAATCCAACAACCGGAAGTACGTTTTTTGATAGGAAGTATATATTTTTTTTAACTACACGCTGAAATATAAAAAAACAATCCAAAGATGAGGATCAAAATTCCAAAGCAGTGACGAAATAAAGGAGAGAGGAACACATTAATGGAGGCTTACAAGGGGACAGATAAATGCAGAAAAGAAATAGGACACACAAAGAGGTACGTAGTAAATTAGAGAAAGAGAGAAAAAGTGAAATGTAAAGAGATAAAAAAAAAAAAAGAATGGAAAAGAGTATTTCATAGAGAAACACAAAGACGTGGGGAGGAAAAAGGTAGATAAGGGATAGGACACACGAAGAGGTATAATGAGCGTGAGACAAATACAAAGAAAGAGAGAAATGTATAAATATACACAGAGATAGAACGCGAGTATTTCATAGAGACACAAAGATATATGAC
The DNA here is from genome assembly GCA_018207615.1 of Philaenus spumarius. Lineage (NCBI taxonomy): Eukaryota > Metazoa > Arthropoda > Insecta > Hemiptera > Aphrophoridae > Philaenus > Philaenus spumarius. The sequence goes on from JAGFPH010004216.1 coordinate 61,467, forward strand.
AAGGACAAATTCATAGACGCACAGAAATCTAGCAAGTGAAAATACAAGATAAGAAGTTAGAAGAAGAGAGATAGGGACAGAAAGCAGGAAAGAGATAGGAAAAAGAGGTAAATGAACAGTGAAAGAAAAAGAGTTAGGGAGGGAGTATAGTAGTATAGATACACAAAGGAATAGGAAGAGAGAAACGCAGATAGAAGGTTAGGCACACAAAGAGATAGGTTGAGAGTGAGATAAATACAGAGAAATGCGAAGATGAAGGAAAAGAGGAGACACGCATGTAAGAGAAAGAGAAGGCAAGAAAGAGAGAGTATAAATGAGGGAGAAAGAGAGACAAATATTTTAGAAAGAACTGCAGTTAAAGAAAAAGGCTAGCCTATGAGCCTATGTAGCCTAGCTGAGAAAGCTAGAAAGAGAAACTACGAGGAAAAGGTGAGGAGGTGGGCAGAAAGAGAAATCTGAAAGATATACGAATTAACGGACCACTTTTTATTTTCTCATCGCACAGTAATCAAGTTAAAGGCGAAGCATCCAGAAAACGATACACGGAATTGATTCTGTAAGCTGTAGTATACGAGATGTAATTATAAACGTAAATTCACCACGCTCAGTATGTGCGAAGCGAACAACCTCTACGGAGCTGACATTGCAGCTGAAACAAATCCTGTTTCACGGTAGAGAAAATTGAAAACCACAGACAATGTTGTTCTGCGTGGTATGAAAGGCGAAGAGTGTGAAAACTGAAACGCAAATATCGTGAAAGTGTTCAGTCTAATGTGTGCTGACTCCCAGCCTTTGTGTGTTCGAGTATCAATACTAGTAGTTCTGTGAACAGTAGACCTCGATCGTTGAAATAACAAATGTGGTTTTGAGCTTAGGTTAAAAATAGTGTGCCAGTAAGGAAGTAAGCACAAGATTTAGCCAGTGAAACATTATTTACAATTCCCGCGATTCCGGGATTTTTAGTTCTCGTTTTTATTTCTATTCTTGAGCTTTAACTGCTAAAGATTTTCTTTTAGAGGCATTGTGTTTTATTTAGGTTAATAATGCGTTATAAGTTAATAGCTAAACATATCGCGTTATAGAGGGACAACATACAATTAAATATTTACATACTTAAATAACTAAAACTTAACAATGTATCATAAGTTAACTTAAGTTCCATATCATATTCCAATATTAGAAATAATGAAAACAAACGATGTTAAAACGTCGTGATAGTGATCTCAACCCATGTACCAACACTTCCCACGGTGTCCTATGGTCATTTTTTGTATGTCCTTTATCGCCGCGCGGTTTCATTTGTTTCATCTCATTTTGTAATTCAAGTAAAGCTAAGTCAAATACTTTTATGAAATTTACAATGATAATTTACAGGTATACAGTTCAATTCTTTGATTTACCTCTACACTTTCTTATAATAATATATGCCATTTTGGGCAAATGATATATTCCTAAATTACTATTCAAAACAGGCCTAGTTTTGTTAGCAGTCTTGTAGTAGGAACATAAAAACTGGTGTTTTCAAAATAAGAAATTTGAAATTTATAAATATTTTTATACAATTCTATTTAGAACTAAATTACGAAACTTTTTTACATTTATGAAAA
>JAGFPH010004216.1:68885-84597 GCA_018207615.1 Philaenus spumarius
TATGGAATAGCAGGTGTACGGAGTAGTATGTTTACGAAGTAGTACGTTCACGGAGTAGTAGTATGTGTACGGAGTAGTACGTGTACGGAATAGAAGGTGTATGGAATAGCACGTGTATGGAATAGCAGGTGTACGGAGTAGTACGTTTACGAAGTAGTACGTGTATGGAGTAATAAGTGTACGGAGTAGTATGTGTACGTAATATTACGTGTACGGAGCTAGGATGAAATTGGCCTATGCATTTCAGTTATGGTGGCATATACTCATCTAAACATACATTCTTTTGTACTTATATTAAACCCGGCAACGCTTCGCTATTGCTTGAATTAATTCTAAGGGTAGTTATCCCATTTCGTTACTTTGACGTAAAGTAATAGAATTGTAAATGGTTTTATATGAAATTTAAAAATATTATTACAAAAATGTAGCTTTGCAGCTTGTAGGAAGATAGTGCAATTTATTAGCGAATTTCCATAGAAAAAATGAGCTATTGCAGTGGCCCTTATGGTAAGACCCAAGATAGGGAGTAGCAAATGAGCACCGATCATGGTCCCCAGATCATGTTTTGGGGTGTTATTAAAAATCATATATGTATATGTATATATGTGTTCGCACTCTAGCGGCCGCATTTTAAGTCCGATTTGGTTCAAATTTGGTACACATGTTGGTTGTCTACGTCGCTCGGACGAGTTTGTTACACCAAAAATCCAACAGTCGGAATCACGTTTTTGACCGGAAATAACAATTGTTTTTAGATTTTTCCTACGAGAAGGAATTTGTTTTTGAGTTTTTCTACAAACATAAATGTAGGATGTTATTCTGCACATTTTGTTTTTTTACGCGACCTTATAGCTCGCTTGGTTTCCCCAAAATCGATCAAAACGTAAAATACCATAGAAGTACCCGATTCAAAGCCATGTGGTGGATTCTACCGTGGGCAAGCGCGAAATGCATTGTGTATTGAAGATACTCCCAATATGCGGAATGGCGTGTGAATCATTTTGCAGCTATTCAGCACCGTCGTGGATAGACATATTTCCCAAATTTTTAATTGAAACCCTAAAACATAGGCCTATAAACTTAATTTTGGAAATTTGCTCAACTCAAGTCAGCACTTTAGATGCTTGGTGGATTTATTTTTATTGTATAGGGTAGCTACCCCACTTTAATCTGTTTGTTTGTAGTGTTGTTGTTTGTCTCTAAACAATCTTGCTACTAATGTGTATATTTTATTGTGAAATTTGTTTTAGACCATAAAGAAAAATTTAGTGCATAAATGATTATAAAGGTCTACTTACTTTCTTATGTGTTACTTCTTTTTTCCCATTTAATGACGCGTTTCGGAGATTTACTCCATCGTCAGAACTGTTTAATAAAACACACAAACACTGAGAACATAAATATTAATTTTAAGCGTGGGATGCATCCCGTTTGTGTGTTTCTTTAAACGTTTGACGAGCTCATAAGAGTGATTACATTTCTGACGATGGAGTAAATCTCCGAAACGCGTCATTAAAAGGGGGAAAAAAAAGAAGTCATGTGACGGACACACAAGGAAGTAAGTAAACCTTTATTGTACTACGTTGACTTGGATACCAAAAGAAATATGAATCATATAAATTATGATTTAATTTTATGGATAGTTATCCCATTTTATTCCTTTGACATAAGAAATTGCAATGATTTATATTTATATTATAAATATAAATCACAAAACTTATATTTATTGTATAGGGGTAGCAACCCCATTTCAACCCCTTAGACTGCAGTAATGGTAACGTCTAAACACTCCTGGCAATGATATGGATAAATACTGTGAAATATTTAGTGAAATCGGTCGAACAGTTTTTGAGTCTATAGAGGACAAAGAAATAAAGATACATTCATTTTTATGTAGAGAGATAACCTAACCTAAAAACGCTGTTGGTTGTGGAGAATAATTAACTGCTTATAGATTTTGCTAAGTTGGTTGCTTTGGTGATGATGTAAATTAAATTATTAAGAACATTTCCACCATTGAACCAATTGTTTAGGCCTAACCTAAAATTGTGAAGTTAAACCTAACACAAGAGCATCCAAGTGCCTCTGTCCTAATCAATCGTCAATTCCGTGAAAATATCAGACAATACAATAATCTGTTTGCATTTGCTTCGCCGCGGGTGATCGAAGTGACCGATTATTTAAATAAAGTGATATTTAAAGTGGTTCCCCACTCGATAATATTATTAAACATGTAGTTACTTTCGGATATGAAATTTTATTCCGCCAAGATCATAATGAATATGTTTTCATAACTGATTATATTGGAGTATGGGCAGGTTATCAAGCTTATACTATGTAAAATGTCACTGGGATATCGTTATCCGTTGCGGGAAAAATCGAAATGACAGACGGTAAAATGAGCGATTCTATGAGTTTTCGTTTTGTCCTTAAAAGTACAGAACTCTAAAGTCGGACTCAATCAAAACAAGGTGACCTAAGTACTAGTGGACCACTTTGTACACCATAGTTGTGCCCCATATTTATAAGAAGACATGTGCACGTCGTTGCTTTGGAGTTGTTTACTTGATAAAAATAGTTGATACTCTCAAAACGTTGTTTACAAATGTGTGACTCGCTCAAGACCTGCATCGTGATATTGAACCAGATCGTCACTTATCCGATATATCGAATTGGCGATCGATCTATGCGCACTAGCGAACTCCGAGTTAAGTCCAAGCCACCAAAGGAGGTGAACTGTTAATCGAGTGCGGTATGAATTATATTTTAATGTATAGTAAATTATTATATCTGGCTAATTGTGATCACTCGAGCCATCTTAATTTGACGGAGGTTTGGTGAGTCCAGCCGAAAAATGAATAATTATGAGAAAATTAGGTCCGAAATGTTTGTTCGTTTAATAACTATAGTTGTCCCACTATTAAGTTTGTCATATTATATTCTAGACTAGTGAATCGGGTAAATTAGCAATTAGTTCGTTTATTGAGCTGGTACCTGCGGTACATAGGTTATTGCTCGCAGATTTGAGTTAAGGGGCGCTTCCCTGCCCGCCATATTGAATCTTATTCCCATAAGAGCAATGCTACAGAATAAGTCATTTTTTTCCGTTAATTCGTGGAATAAATTTAAAAATTTGGTTTCATTTTGAAGTACTGTCATATGCGGATGTTGATTGCCGAATACATTTTCAGAAACCGTTTTATTGTTTTCATAAACGTATGATATAAATAGTAAAAAATAGTAAATTTTATACATTTTTTACTCAGTTGCAAAAAGAGATATTGCAAAAATCTTTAGCAATCAACACCCACAATCTATTTTACTTTAAGAAAAAAAATACAGCTTTCGTTTTTTAACAAAAACAGCACAAAAATATGCTTAATAGTGAAGGTATGTTTTGGTTATTTAACATTGAAATTGGTACCCAATATCGTAGTTTTGAATGTGGAGAGCCGAGCCTTAATAAATAAAAAGACTATCACGCAAATAAAGAAAAACTATTTTAGATCCAAGTTGCGTGGGCCAAAAATGCACAGTGAGTTTCGCCCAAATCGTTCTATGTATCTCTTTTAGGCCTATGTAAAATTATTAGCTCCTAGTGGACCGGGCAATGCTTCGCTATTGCTTGATTTACCTAACCTAAAATTATATTCAGTTTTTGATCCAAATCAGTTGTTGATCAAAATCAGCTGTTGATCAAAATCAGCTGTTTTAAGCTTTTCATACGAACAGCTGTTTTTTGTGCCCTTGATAAAATCAAAAGAAATCTTTCTTCTTCTTCCTTAAGATTGACCTTCCATAAGATTAACATGGCAACTTTGAGGGCCACTGGGGCGAAGCCCTTAACATACATTGAGCTCATTTTAAGGGAAGCACAACTTCAGAGTGAGCTCTGTAAAATGACACCAAAACATCAAAATCGGTTAAAAACTCTAGGAGGAGTTCTACTCACAAAATAACCCCTAGCAAATTAATTATGTATATAGATGCACCAAAAAACGTGTTCTTCCCGTTTGTTTCTCATAACTCCCGAACGAACATAATAATTAATTATTATAAATGATGTTTTGAAATCTATTTAGCACCTTATTTCACATTATTTCAAACCGTTTTGATATATATTTAACGGTTAAACCAGCGTATAGGGTAAATTGAAAATCTTGTCAAAGTGTTAAGGTTTTGATTCGAATCAGTTGTTTTATTTATAATGGTAGAGTGTCACATCCGTTTGAAAAACTCCCAATTTGTAAGTAATTTTTACAATTTTTAAATAGGAACCATAAATATTGATGGGATAAAAGGTAGTCTAGATTAATCTCTGAAAAGTCTTCTATTTGCACATGAAAATTTCGTCAAAATTGGTTCAGTCTTTCCGGAGATTAGCCCGGACAAGCAGGCAGACAAACAATAAAGAAATGCATGTTTAGGTATTGGTAAAGTGTGAAAAACCATATGAGTTTAGAGAAAAGTATTTATTTCGAAATCACAGAAAGACACTTTAATTTTATTTATATGTACGTGTATAGATATTATTTAAAAAAATATATAGTCAAAGCTAGTTCTCTGTGATTGAAGGTCAGATGTGGTGAATTATAAGTGGTGAGTTATTATAGATAATAAAGGTGAGAAACTTTAGGGGGGGGGGGGGGGATAGTGGTGAGTTGCAAAAGCGGGAAACTAGTCATGCAAACGTCAAACTATGTGATGAAATGACCTAACCTAACCTCCTCCACGGTCCATGCGTTATAAATGTGTGCACACGATGTTTGGTAATAAAAAATATTCTACAAATTTAAACAATCCATCATTAGAAACCAACAAGACAACGCACATAGAATTTCAACGTACAAGAAAATAACTTATCCTTTTTAAAAATATTATCGCTTTTAGCTTTACTAAAATACTAGAGGACTCCGCCCCCTGTTGAAGCAAACGCACACAGATTAACACAGATAACGCAAACAAAGGTGTCAATTCACCTCCAGTTCACCCACTAGACGTAACTATTTAAATTGCGTGTGTTATTATTTATTTTATTTCCTATAAATAACTTAAAATTAATAAGTGCCAAATATTCAGTTCTCTAGCTTTAAGGAAAGTATAACAATCAACATTTTTTATAGGGGTTGTTACTACATTTTCACGCCTTGGCAAAATTTAAATCTATGATACTTATTCTATGTATCTCGTAAAAAATAAATGTAAAACTTTTTAGCTCACTATTTTTAAGGAAAATATATCAATAAATGTTTATTGTTTTAGGGGTTGTTATCACATTTTCACCCCAGCAGCACGCTACAAGATGCAAATCTAGTTAACTTTTTCCGTAAGAAATAAATGTACAAAATTTCAGCTCTCCAACTTTAAGGAAAGTAAAACAATTAATACTTTTTATTGTTTAGGGGTTGTTTCAACCCTTAAATCAAAATTAATTCTAGCCTAAGTTGCTCAGGATAGTGTAGCTTTTTATTAGTAAAACTATTTTTTTAATCGGTTCAGTACTTCCAGAGATTACCCCCTACATACAAACAAACAATAAAACAAATTTTACCTCTTTATAATATACTATGGGAAACCCCTGCGTGCTCCTCGCGCCAAACCCGTTGTAACCTTCTGTACACATAAGCATGTTATCTGTTCTATACAATAAAGGTGTAGGATTAATAATAACCCCAAAGCTAAGACGGTAAATAATGTTAAATGCACAAATCAAATTATTTTGTATATTTTATAACAGCAGTTATAATAAAGGTTAAAAGAACCAGCAAGGCTCAGGTCTACACTTTAATAAAAACCTAACCTAAAACTTAGAAATACAAATAATTGCTTCAAAGTTTAAAGTCAGCTCTTAATGGAAATATTAGAGCAAACAGCTGTTTCATCTGTTATTTTATTCAATCGGTTGCTTTTGTAATCGGTTGGTTCATCAGTCTAGGCCTAACCTAAGACTTTTTCCGACTAAATTTACAAATATTTAAATAAAAATGTTTTTATAAAAATTAATTGTAGCCTATGTTACTCACGAATAGGGTACGTTTTATTAGTAAAACTATTTTTTCAATCGGTTCAGTAGTTCCAGAGATTATCCACTACATACAAACAAACAAACAAATTTTACCTCTTTATAATATTAGTATAGATAAGTTAAGACAAACAATGACGTCGAGTTCCCAAAGAAAACGTTTCTGTTGATAATGGGCAAGTGAAAACGGTCAATGCGTTATAATTTAAATAAACTCTTTAAGAACCAAATACGACATAGAGTTTATTGAACAGGTACTAATTCAAAATAGCCCTAAGCGCAAATTTACATCTGTAGAGAATGACCCCAATTTGACCACTCCGTGTGCAAACACGTTCCCAACAGATTCACTATTCAAGATGAAGGCCAATCTGTGATTACTTTCACTGGTCCTGGCGTCGCCTTCTGTATTATGTTGTACGATTAAAAAACTCTCTGATAACATCAGCATTCGCAAAGTAATTACGGCAATTAAATTAATAATATAATGTCAATTATGTAGCCAACGTACCGCCAGGCGTGAAACAACTCACATTTCCACGGTTTCTAAACGAGTTCGCGAAAAAAACTGTGCCTTTTGTCGTTACTTTGAGGTTATGTGAGGTACGAAATTGTTTAATGAAGTAAATTGCGCCTTCAAATCCAAAATAGTTCACAGATTAAGCACTAATTAAACATTTAGTTTGAAACACAATTTGTTTGATCAATTTTAAGGTTTTAACTTACGTACTGTGTTTGGATTTATTCGTTAGACGTTTAAAAGACTTTTCCTAGTTTCTTGAACTAAAAGTAAAATTGACGAATTGTTTTAGTCCTAATCTAAAAGATCCGGAATGGAAATATTTTCTAAAATGTGCTTGTAAAACAAAAACGCAAAAATCCACCTATTTAGTAATTAAGAAATGTTTCAACTTGTAGGGTTTAGGGTTTTTGTATGATTGGTAAAAATTACCATTTCATTATTTACGGTAAACATATTAGGCCTATAAATTACTAGCTTAGCCCTTGTTAAAAAAAATCCAGGTGTGCTTAAGACCACACGGGAGAAGTTTAAACTTCTATGGCGATATTCTGATTTGCACTTCAAAAGTATAGAAAATATTGCATAAAAACCCAATTTATGAAATGAGGAAGCACAATGTCCGTTTCAGAGGTATTACCAAGTAAACAATTTTAACACAACTTACGAAATGAGGAAGCACAATGCCCATTTCAGAGGTATTAAAAAGTAAACTATTTTAACACAACTTACGAAATGAGGAAGCATAATGTCCATTTCAGAGGTATTACCAAATAAACTATTTCAACACAAGTTACGAAATGAGGAAGCACAATGTCCACTTCAGAGGTATTACCAAATAAACAATTTTAACACAAGATACGAAATGAGGAATCACAATATCCATTTCAGAGGTGTTACCAATTAAACTATTTGAACACAACTTACGAAATGAGGAAGCACAATGTCCATTTCAGAGGTATTACAGAGTAAACTATTTTAACACAACTTACGAAATGAAGAAGCACAATGTCCATAACAGAGGTATTACCAAGTAAACTATTTCAACACAACTTACAAAATGAGGAAGCACAATGTCCATTTCAGAGGTGTAGCCAATTAAACTATTTTAACTCAAATTACGAAATGAGGAAGCACAATGTCCATTTCAGAGGTACTACCAAGTAAACTATTTCAACTCAACTTACGAAATGAGGTAGCACAATGTTCATTTCAGTGGTATTATCGAGTAAACTATTTTAACACAAGTTACGAAATGAGGAAGCACAATATCCATTTCAGTGGCATTACCGAGTAAACTATTTTAACACAACTTACGAAATGAGGAAGCACAATGCCCATTTCAGAGATATTACCAAGTAAAATATTTTAACTAAACTTACGAAATGAGGAAGCACAATATCCATTTCAGTGGTATTACCGAGTAAACTATTCCAACACAACTTACGAAATAAGGAAGCACAATGCCCATTTCAGAGGTATTACAAAGTAAATTATTTTAACACAACTTACGAAATGACGAAGCACAATGTCCATTTCAGTGGTAAAACCGAGTAAACCTTTTTAACACAAGTTACGAAATGAGGAAGGTCAATGTCAATTTTAGAGGTATTACCAATTAAACTATTTTAACACAACTTACGAAATGAAGAAGCACAATGTCCATTTCAGAGGTGTTACCGATTAAACTATTTGAACACAGCTTACGAAATGAGGAAGCACAATGTCCATTTCAGAGGTGTAGCCAATTAATCCATTTTAACTCAAATTACGAAATGAGGAAGCACAATGTCCATTTTAGAGGTACTACCAAGTAAACTATTTCAACTCAACTTACGAAATGAGGAAGCACAATGTCCATTTTAGAGGTATTACCAAGTAAACTATTTTAACACAAGTTACGAAATGAGGTAGCACAATGTCCATTACAGTGGTATTACCAAGTAAACTATTTTAACACAAGTTACGAAATGAGGTAGCACAATGTCCATTTCAGACGTATTATCGAGTAAACTATTTGAACACAACTTCGAAATGAGGAAGCACAATGTCCATTTCAGAGGTATTACCAAGTAAACTATATACTCTGCTATATACATATATATAGTAGAGCGTGACGGAATAGAACGTGACGGAAAAGCGTGACGGTAAAATCCGATTAGCCGCCCGCAATTTTTAAACGAGGTGCGCCTATGGAAGTTTACACTTCAAAAAGCAACTCTTGATAAACCCTTTTAGGAAATCTCAATTATACAAAACGTTCCTGCCATAAACGCAGAAATGCTGGCCCTACTTTGGATGTTACGGTCACCGCTACCCATATTCTTTATAGTACCAGTAGTGGCTAAGCGCATGCGGTACTTTCACGTCAGCACGTGATGCAGGTTGCACGAGTTCCACAAAACACGTAATGTTGAATAATGCCAGCTAAGGCACGATACCTAGGTTTGGTTACAACTGCATGTATGCAATGATTTATTCTGAATACTCAAGTATGTAATTTATCTATCCGTGAATCGTCTGTTCGGGTCATTGCTCCACTCATAATTAATTCATAATTGTTTTATTGTTACAGTCATTTTTTGAATATCTTCACCAGTAGCGACCGAGAGGCGGAACTAGTTATAGCGTGTTTTCGATGTATTGCAAGTTCATATATCGATACTTTAAAAAATCTGATTGAAATATCAATATATCGGTGTTCAATATATCGAAAGAAATTGTGTAAATTTTACAACTAAAACTGAGCATTTTTTCATATTTCTCAATAATTACTATTTAACCCTTTCAGACCCGAATTAAATTTGGAAGTAAAAAAAATTATTTGAATATTTTTTTCAACTCTGGTTTTACTTTAACCCTTTGAGGAATTTGAAAAAACTATATATTTCATATATATATATATATATATATATATACCTTAGTAAAATTATGCAAAACAGCCCCAGCCGGAGACCAGATATCTAGTCATATCCCGTCAGCTTGGAAGCGAGCCAACCACCGTTTGCTTTACTACCGCCCTCCTACCCTCAAACCACAGATATGAGTAGATATCTGGTCTCCCTAGCCTAGATTCGAACTCAGCATCTCTTGATCAGAAAGACGCCTCGTTATCCACTAGACTACGGCTTCATGAAAGAAAACTGACAAATTAACAAAACTTCAGTTCTGTAATATCTATCGGTATAAATATTACGTGTAAAGTAAAATATAGTTTATCAGCACCATCTAGGAGTGCTTATAGGAAGTTTGCTTGGTTGTAGTTTATCAGCTCTATCTAGGAGTGGTTATAGGAAGTTTTCTTGGTTGCTCTTAAGTTTGAATCTGTCTAATTTGTATGTGTGAGAGGTTTATAATAATAACTTAGATCAGTTCTTATTAAGTTAAGTAATTAATTTAAAACAATATGCTACCCTTTTAATAAAAAATACTGACAAATCTACCCTTTTACAAGTTAGTCATTTACAAGTTAGAGACAAGTTAGAAACGGAAAGAACTATTCCTTCATAGTTATTTTTGTGCTTGACATTGGGTTTCAAATGCTCAAACAATGTTACAAAAAAATAGAAAATTCACTAAATATGATGTCCTCTGCAGAGGACACTGGGTCTGAAAGGGTTAATTGGACTCAATTACTAACATTAATTTTTTTAAATAATCTAAAATGGCAGTGGCATTGGTTGAGAGGGGGGGGGGCAAAATATTGTCTTTATGTCAACATTCTTGTCTCAACAGTACCTTTACAGTGATGTATCGCATGACTATTGGTCCCATTTGAAAATTTCGAGTTACTCCCCCCCCGCCAACTCTTTCGTCCAAAATTGAAATATGAAGGCACACTATGGAGGCTATGCTTACCTGATAAAATTCCTGTAAACGGAATTCAAATGTTATCAAATAATGTTAAATTGTGAGGGAGCGAAATCTGATTTTTCACAATTGTAATAGTATCACATGGTCACCATTTTATTTACAGTCTGTACAAACATCCATGCGCTCTAAGTCGTAAAATCGACCCTCGCTCCCACACGCGCAGACACACTCACACGGCCTACCTGCTTAATGGTTCTCCTATGAATCACGAACTAGCCCTTGTGCTACAAAATCACATTTTTCTAACCGTTAACTTTACTTAATTTTTACTCTAATTACTGAACTCTAAATATTATTCCTCGCAAATTAAGTCCAAAAACGGTACAATTGTGACAACTCTAAGCGGTTTTACGGCCAGTAGGTTACAAAATCATAAATTTGACTACTTAAAAATGGTTATTGACATTTTATTTGAATTAGCACCATCACAATAACATACATAATTACAGTAATTCTATAAGTGATTTCAAACGTATGCAAAAAACAAAGAAACTAAAATATCAGAATAAATATAACAGTGAACGTATACTAAGAGTAAAATAAAAATAATTACAATTTCATTTTGCAATGTTACTGTACAATAACTAATTAATAAATAAAATAATATTATAAAACTATTTTAGAGTTGTCACAATTGTACCGTGGTTGGAATGATTTTGCGAGGAATAATATTTAGAGTTCAGTAATTAGAGTAAAAATTAAGTTAAGTTAACAGTTAGAAAAATGTGATTTTTTAGCACAAGGGCTAGTTGGTGATTCATAGGAGAACCATTAAGCAGGTAGGCCGTGTGAGTGTGTCTGCGCGTGTGGGAGCGAGGGTCGATTTTATGACTTAGAGCGCATGGATGTTTGTACAGACTACAGGGGTGCCCTAAAAATTGTTCTTTATGTCAAAATTCTTGTCTGAACAGGACCTTTACAGTGGTGTATCACATGAATATTGGTCCCATGTGAAAATTTTGAGTTACTCCATCCCCCCCCCACCAACCTCTTTCGACCAAAATTGAACAATATTACGTTTCTTAAGCAGCCCCTCACTGCAACGAATACTACCGTAAACCGCACTTATAGCCTTAACAAATAACCAAGATAAAGTGGTGTAAGTTATTTTATCGATTTTCTCATATATCGGGATCATACTATCCATACACATATACAGAGTGTCCTTGTATAATAATAGATATAGTTAATTACTATCGTTAGATAATAGTAAAGTTAATAGTTAATAAGATAATAGTTAGCTTAAAGATAATAACAGCATATGCACATACGGTATTGTTGTGTTTACTGTGTTGGTATAGGATGCCGGGTTGAACGAACCAATTATTGCACATAACTTAACTATTATCCTTCATCCGATTGTTTTGACAGTTACACCGTCCGATGGAAAATCAAAAGGGCTACAAAAAAGGTGTCTTGACATTTTTCGTTAAAATGTACGGTTTTTGAGTAATCTAAGTTTGAAATTTTCAAACAGCCGGCATTTTGAAACGCATGATTGGATATTACCGTTTTTTTGTAAGATAGATCATTGTTAGATTAAACTTCCCACCAAGTTTGAACTCAGTCGGTTAAACCGTTCTCTAGATATGAATTATTTTGTAACATAAACAAAATGGCAGATATCTGGAAAACGAAGCGTTTTTGGGCCTATATTTATATGAACGTTTTTTCTTATTTTGACCCATAGAACCATTTTCCTAAGTTTGGCACTTTACTTATGGGACACCTTGTCCGTCCATTGGCAGGGTTTCAGTACGTGCACTGCTTGAAGACACTATTATAAATTGTAATTATTTAAATTTATACATTTTCCACAGTTAAAATATGCATATACTTTTCAATTAATTACTACAACAGACCATCCTAATCACCATTATAAATTTAATTTACATCGATTAAGTGGCTTTGACTTCAATCGTTACAGACAACAAAGTAAAGCCTAATGTTACAAAATAAATAAAAGTAATTATTGGAAACAATGTGCCCTCTCAAACCAATCACGGACGTTTCGCATCTACTGATGTTCCCGCGGTGAGATTAAAACGATTTTTGTATTAAACTTGGAATAGATCTTATCGTTGTTAACATTCTGCTTACTGAATTGGTTAACCTGAAGGGTTTTCAAGCATAAACCATAAAAGAGACTCAAACGACGGGTTGCAATCGCTACTCAGATATTTTGAAAAAATACCCGCGAAAAATAAAATTATAGGCCTTGTTGTTCGAACTATGCTTGACACATCAGTAAGATTTCATCGAAATATTGTAAGTAGTTTTTGCGTTATAAATCGTGATAAAGGATAACAAACCAAATCACCTAACTTTTGTCTTTATCTGTTTTCCTATCAAACGTGTAATATCTGAACGGTACCTGTGGTTATTTTGTGAAAATGTTTAGAAAATATTTTGCCTCCCGATATTCCCTCGAAATAAGTTGGTATTCCCGCTAGAAGTCTGTTGAGGTTTTTCAAATTTCAGTATTAAGGGAAAAACTACACCAATGTATTATGTAATTTTAAAAATTTGCGGCGATACCTGTTGAAATTTAAACTTAGGCCCGTGCTCCACTATGCGTTTTGCCCAAACAAAAAAAAAAAAAAAAACGCGCGCGGCTTTTCCATAAGACGACAACACAAGTACTCAAATGGGACGTGTTCCACTAGCGTGGCAGCTCCGCACCAGGCAATCCCGCAGGGTCGGCAACACACCGATTCAAACGAGACTGGCTCCACCTGCCCGGAATCGCCGCACCTCTAACCCCAACCTCGTGGGGCGAAAACACAACATCAACAGTAGACTTCGCTCGTTGAAATAACAGACGTGGTTTTAAAGAACTACAACTCAGTAAATGCGACACAACGCCAATCGGGCTCCTTATCTCGGCTCCCCCTCCACAACTCACTCACAGTCACAGCGGCCACACTGACGAAGCGCAGGAAAGAGCAAGACAGCAGGTTGCGCGCTCTATCTCTCCCCCTCCATAAAATTATAAGGTTTTATGAAGATATCTAAAGAATAAACGTATTAAAACGTGGTTAAAATACAAAAACTTGGACGATTTTTAACAAATTTGAAGTTTGCGGATATTTTGTGAGCTTACCGTTAGAGATACGGAAAAAAATCAAGAATATAATTTTGTTTAAAATCAAATTTGCTACCTGCAGAATTTTATTAGTTTTTAAATTCGACTTACGGTTAAGCCACAAACTGGCTTTGGAAAAAAGCTTACACTGAGAGGAACGGTGCGGCCGTCATTTTTATTTTATTTAAGGGGTTAAAATGAGAAATGGAAAAAACAGTATATATACAGAGCTAGGCCTAGGAATAAGGAACATTCATGCGAAAAATCATCACAATCGGTCAAGGCGTTTGGCCGTAATCGTGACAGACAGACACACAGACGAAATGCCGAACGGTCGAGCTAAAACGGAGACATTTAGTTTATGTGATTTTTTATTTATAGAATGACGTTGATAAATTAATTGAACTTGTTAAGGACAAGCCCGTTCTTCTTAGGTTCCAGCTTACCCCATGCTTCAAGAGCAGACACAACATCAAGACACGACATCACTGCTACTGAGGATAAACTTGAGCAGAGTGAGGCAAAACAGAAATGCGTTTTTCCGCATAGTGGAGAATCAACCGAAGACCCGGACATAACGCGCTCGATTTTACCGTATGCGGACAAAACGCATGGTGGACTACCGGCCTTAAGATGGTTAAATAAAAATAGAAATTACAACAATATTTTGCTCTCTTTATTGTTCCTTCTTAACAACACAATGCATTATAAATTATTTCCATAGGAAATATTAGTTGTTGCAGTGGTTTATTACTCTTATGGTGAAACCAAGATCGGGAGTAGTCAATGAGTAGTCATGGTCCCAAGAACACGTTGTGTTGTGTCATTAGAAATTATATGCACGTTGTGTTTGCGCTCTAACGGTCGCATTTTACGTCCGATTTGGTCCAAATTTAGTCCACATGTTGGTTTTCTAAGTCGCTCAGACGAGATCGTTTGCCAAAAAATCCAACAACCGAAAGCACGTTTATTGAAAGAAAGTATTTTGTTTAGATTTTTCGTACTAGAATGAAAGGGATCTTAAACAACAAAATAAATATAGGAGATTATTCTGCACATTTTGTCTTTTATACGGCCTTACAACCCGTCTGGGTCGACCTTCCCCTAAAATCATCAAATTGGTATTTGATGATGCAGTCTAGTGAGGTTTTCCACTGCGAGCGGAACGGAGCAACGTGCGAACTGGGGCTGGAGGCTGAGGTTCAAACAAATCCAACTAATATATTTCGTACCCGGAGGCAGCTATTCAGCGCCTTCGTGAGTAGACCAAAAATCATATAAGCTTAATTTTGGAAATTCGCTCAAATCACGTCAGCGGTTCAGCGGCGTGGTCGAATTATTTTATTCTATAAAATAAATTACACCAAGAAATAATATTTTAGCCTCTAACCATAATAAGCTTCCAGTTTGTAACATATCACGTAACGACAATTACGTTGTTTTGCATAACAAAATTGTAAGCAGCACTGCCGCATCACTATAGCCGAATTTTCTTAACAGGGAATAACTAAATTCCTTGTTATGAATTTTGTTCCTTGTTCCGGGAACTGTACCAAAAATTCGTTTGCTCAGGATTATAGTAAATTTAATCGCCTTTCGAATGCTATAACTCACACATTGTTCTCGGGCTTATGAGTGGGGGAAATTGTGCAAACATCTTACATGGATAGTGAAAAAATTATTTATCGGGAGATTCCTATGAATTTTATTCCTGGTTCCGGAAACTGTACCAAAAATACATTTGCACAGGTTTATATAGTAAATTTAATTGCCTTTCGAATGATGTAACTCAGCTATTGTACTCGGGCTTATGAGTGGTAGAAATAAGATTGCGAAATTACCTTACATGGACAATAACAACAACAAAAAAACATTTATCATGAGATTCTATAAATTTTGTTCCTTGTTCCGAGAACTGTATCAAAAATACTTTCGAACAAGATTATAGTAAATATATTTTCCTTTCGAATGATATAACTCAGAAATTGTACTAGGGCTTATTAGTGGAAGAAATTGCAAAATTGCCTTACATGGATAATGAAAAAATCATTTATCAGGAGATTCCTATGAATTTTGTTCATTGTTCCGGGAACTGCACCACAAATACATTTACACAAGATTATAGTAAATTTAATTGCCTTTCGAATGATATAACTCACAAATTGTTCTCGGGCTTATGAGTGGGAGAAATTGTGCAAAATCTTACATGGAT
>JAGFPH010004216.1:84607-101066 GCA_018207615.1 Philaenus spumarius
AAAAATCATTTATCGGGAGATTCCTATGAATTTTGTTCCTTGTTCCTGGAACTGTACAAAAAATACTTTTGCACAGGTTTATAGTAAATTTAATTGTCTTTTAAATGATATAACTCAAAAATTGTGCTCGGGCTTTATGAGTGTAAGAAATTGCACAATTGCCTTGTACCAGTGAAGTCTATCGTCTCTTCTATACTATAATATAAAGAGGTAAAATTTGTTTGTTTGTATGTAGGGGGTAATCTCTGAAACTACTGAACCGATTGAAAAAATATATTCACTAATGAAAAGCTACACTATCCCTGAGTAACATAGTCTATAATTCATTTTGATAAACACATTGTTTATTTCAATACAGGTATTTGTAAATTTAGTCGGACAAATTCTTAGGTTAGGCCTAGATTGATGAACCAACATATTTCTTGAATGTGTTTACATTCATTACCACAGCGACCAATTAAATAAAATAACAGATAAAACAGCAGATTTCCATTAACAGCTGATTTAAAACTTTGAAGCAATTATTTGTATTTCTGACTTTTAGGTTAGGTTTTTATTGAAGTATAGGCCTGAGCCTTGCTGGTTCTTTTGACCTTTATTATAACCGCTGTTATAAAATGAACGAAATAATTTGATTTGAACATTTAACATTATTTACCATCTTAGCTTTGGGGTTTTTATTAATCCTACACCTTTATGATAAAGAAATCATAACATCATTATGTGTATAGAAGGTTCCAACGGGGTTGGCGTGCAGAGCACGCTGTTGTTTTCCCTAGTAATATGTACAGTAAAAAGTGAAGTTTTGTGTCTTTCTTTTAGAACTGCTGGTCACAGACATATCCGCACTAATACCGTATAGTTAAAAAAATAGAAATTAACACACTAAATATTTATCTCTCTTAAATCCATTTTATCGTTCCTCTCTTCCCTTCTCGCTTTGTACAAAGCCTTCTTTTATTCTGTAAGATAAATTGAAACAATATTTTTTTCAAAACTTGTACCGACTAACCTAGAAAAACTGTAAGGTCAGTAAGTCTGCCGGGAAAATTAATTAGACGTACACAAAAACAGTTAAAACAAAGACCGATCAATGAATCATTCCAGTAGGTAATTATTTTACAGTATAATTTGCAAAGTCACTCAAGTTGAATTAGATCAAATAACGTTAAAGCCTAGTAAAGTCTGAGATTGTTTATAGCAGAGCGGTGTTAATTTACAGTCATTAACAGTTATGGCCGAGTTTAAACTAAAGAAATAATCGCTACTTACTCTTAACCTTGTTAGCTGTCACTGTAGGATTAGTCTAAATCGACTATTATAAAAGCAAGTGTACACACGTCCGTGAGTAACATATAATATAACAGCTGATTTCACCCATCATCTGTTATACTTAAACAAACCCAGTGTAGATTATAGTTTGAGGTTATGTTTACAACTTATAATTTCTTGTGAAGTTGACTTTTTTGAACTTATAATGAGTTATAGAACTAAAGTATGCTATGATATACGTTATAATATTTGCTTTGAGGTTATAAACTGTATATAAATACAACCTTTTATTGTCAATATATTTGTATATATAAATTTGAAGAAGAGATACCTATTCCTTTACTTCGGAAACATTCTTACAGCATCGTATAACATATAAACATAATCGATTATTTATTTCTTCACTACAATAATATTAATAGCTTCTAAATCATTTGATCTATCAATATGAAATAAAAAGCAATTAAAAGATAGTATTTTTATCTTTCTTTAAATATATAATAACGTATGTAGGCATAAATGAAAATGTTGAACAATAGGCCTACAGTTTTATAATCCTTATTATTGTACACATTTACCGAGTTAAAAATCCCCGTCAGCATAGTTAGGTAGGCCTTAATGTTCTTTTTAAATAGTTTTTTTTACATGATGTATTTCTGATGTGTATCTAATTAATCAGTCTGTGATTTTTCACGGGGGCTTGCTAGTAAAGAAGTAAATTTAAACGTTCGAGATTTATGTTTATGAATAAATTCCTAGATGAGTTACAAATTCCATTAGTTTCGGTTAAGGCTCGGGTCCCTATAATTCGAAACTGCGAAGTTGGCTACCAATTTAAATGTTAAAATAACCTAAACATACCTTCACTTTTAAGCATGGTTTTGTGTTATTTTCGTCAAAAAACGAAAGCTGTATTTTTTTCCTTATAGTAAAATAGATTGTGAGTGTTGATTGCTAAGGTTTTTTGCAATATCCCATTTTGCAACTGAGTAAAAAATTAATAAACTTTACGTTTATGAAAACAATGCAACGGTTTTTGAAAATGTATTCATCAATCAACATCCTCATATGACAGTAGGCCTACTTCAAAATGAAACCAAATTTTTAAATTTATTAAACGAAATAACGGGGAAAATTACTTATTCTGTAGCATTGATCTTATGGGAATCAGATTCAATATGGCGGACGGGGTACCCTCCCCTTAAAAACAGTTTTCTTAAATAGTATTATTGAGTTGATGTTTATTAGCGAATTTCCATAGGAAAGATGAGCTATTGCAATGACCCTTATGGTGAGACCTACTAGTAAATGAGCACCGATCATGGTCCCCAGAACACGTTAATTTAAAATGTTGTATAAATGTGTGTTCGCACTCTAATGGCCGCATTTTATGTACGATTTGGTACACACGTTTGTTAACCAAGCCGCTCAGGCTTGTATTGATATCTTGTAATGGATATGTCTTGTATGGATGGATCTTGTATAAAATTGTTCAACCCGGCATCCTATACCAACACAGTAAACACAACAATATGGTGGGTGCGTATGCTGTTATTATCCATAACTTAACCATTATCGTTCATCCGATTGTTTTGACGGTTACACCATCCGGTAGGGAATTAAAAGGGCTATACAAAAAAGTTGTATTGATATGTTTTGTTCAAATGTACTGTTTTTGGGTAAATTTTCAAACAGCCGCCATTTCGAAACGAATAATATAATCGCTTATTTTTCCTAAAATATATCGTTGTTAGGTTAAACTTCATGCCAAGTTTGAACACGATCTGTCAAACAATCCTCCAGATATGAATTATTTTGTAAACAAACAAAATGAATCTAAAAAACGAAGCTTTTTCGAGTCTATACTTTTTTACTTCTTTTACTTTCTCACTATACTATACGATGTTGAGATTTGTGTGGAAATATCCGTTTTGAGACCCCTTGAGTCCAAAAAAGCGTTTTTTACAAAATGTCTGTCTGTAAGTATGTAGCCTATGTATGTACGGTATACAAAGCTAGAGAGAAAACTATTCGATCGATTTCGAACAAATGTGCACCGAACATATCAATCAGGCCTATATAGATGCACGAAAAAGCGTTTTGAAAAATTTGAAAAACAACCCCTTTTTTGGCTAAAAAACCCCAAAAAAATCAGTTATTATTTTTTTATAAAAAAACTGTTTATCTAACGATTTTGATCAACTTTGGCTTATTTGTAGCCCTTAATGTACCCAACCATTTGCAGAAAGCTGTATCTTTCTAAAAAAAAATTGTTTAGCTAATAATAATAACAGATTCTGGGGTTTTATGGCCAAAAAAAGGGAGTGTTTTTCAAAACTTTTTTTCGTACATCTATACAGGCCTAATAGACGTGATTTGTGCAAATTTGTTCGAAATCGATCGAATAGTTTTCTCTCTAGCTAATAATAATAATATTTATTAGTTTATTTATTATTACTTTAATATCACCTCTCCTACCCCTCCTACAATTATGAAGTCACAGTGAATCTGTTTGATAATTTAAATATGTTTGCGAGAAAGTATGTGCCAGTTCCTGGTACCGTTTATTTGATTCGTTTTGATTTGATTTTAAGTTGAAGTGAATGCGTTTATTATTAAATATCACATTATCCAAAGTAATTATTTTCAAAGAAATGTATTTTGTTTGAATTTATAAAGAATGTCAGACGAATATTGTTTTTGCAAGTATTGTTATAATTTTTATTTTAGCCAAACTGTCACTAATCGTTTGCTTACATTAATTTTTTACATAATTAATAGTCCTTTAATTGAATGTAAACATAACGCCTATAATTTAATTTAATTTAAAATTAATATTAATTCAATGTAAACCTAATTCCACACTAAACAATAAACACTATATTAAATATTGCGTAGTAAAGATTAAAACGAATAATTCATAAACTAATAAACTAAAATCACTGCTTACTCGATCGTCTCCACTTGTAAACCGCACTTCACAACTTAGTTCAAGAAGGCTGCGACCTCCGCCAGGATCAACACAAGACTGAAAGTGTATCCCGCGAGCGCCAACGTTATAATCGACGCGTGCTGACGAATCCTCTTCTCGAAACTTTCTTCTCCGTCGTCGCACCGAAAACCGCAGGAATATCTTTCGCCCTCGTTTCTCCCGCAGTCCGGAGACTCGAATGGTGGGGTAGAACGGAACGCCGGATCGGTTTTACGGTCGGAAGGTCTCCATACAGACCGGAACAGAGAAATTACTTTTTCCTCTTCGGATTGTATTTATTATAGGAACGCGCCGGCGTGTGATTGTGGAAACTTTTGTTTTTGGCAGATTTCACGAAAAGTAAGTCCGAGATTAGGATCTGGACACGGCGTCGCGAAGGTTTGGGCGAAAGGTTCGCCGCTAAATAAGGTTAGGAAAAGTAGAACGTTTAACCAACTCATAAACCTGGTTTGTTTTAAACTGGTTGTTTGTCAGTTTGGCCAACTTAACAAATACCGATATTGAGTCGTAAAGAACTTATTGTTATGGCAATTAATTAAGTAGATTTATTGGTTTTGCTCCGTTCTATAATTAATTACTGCAGCTATACGTATATAAATAATCTGTGCTTTATTCTATAGGTTTTTATTAATCTTATCTTCTAAAGCGAGAGATAATTGTTTGTCTGCTAAATGGATCTGGAATCTCCGTCTAAGGATTTTTGATTTTTTGATTTTATATTAGGCTTTTGGCCACGAGAAATCGATTGGAAATGGTCACCAGTCTGGGAAAATTCGTTTTCTACGTCTTTTTATTAAATTAAAAAGTGAAATTTGTCCATTTTAAACAATACAAAGCACAGCTGATGCAAATGTTTTCAATGCCATTACAATAATCATCTGCTTTCTTTTAGACTGTATATTTTATTAGAGGTAAGCCTAATGTTGTATCTATTTATAGTTACCATGGCAACGAATACATAATAAACATACCCTTTATTTAGTTGTTTAATGTTATAGGCCTAACCTCAAAACTCAATAATCCAATATTTATTATTGAAATCATAGCCCTGCTTATAATCGAGCTTTAGCTCGGTCTCCAGGTACTACGTTTTAAATATCAAATCTATTAAAAAAAAAAAAATAAAAACATCGTGCGTAGATCCGTTTTTATACGAAATAAAAAACACGTATTTGAATGTGATTTTTATGTTTTTTAATGGAAATTTCTAATTTAAATACCACAAATTCGCAAATACATTTTGTGCCACCATTTCATTTGTTTTGATTGTTCGTGCTTTACAAAATGAAAGATCCATCAATTATATTAATATTTTTACAAACTAAAGAAACCGAAGAAGCTAAATCAACTTGCTCACAAAATAAGATAGAAAGAATAATGGAAGCCCGAGTTAATAAACTTTGTGTGTGGTGGTTTTAAAAATTTGTTTTAATTTGTTTAATTGTTGTTTATGAGGTAAAACTTGTTTGTTTGTTTGTTTGAATATAGGGGGTAATTTCTGGAACTACTAAACCAATTGCAAAAATAGTTTCACTAATAAAAAGCTACACTATCCCTGAGTAACATAAGCTACAATTCGTTTTGATAAAAACATTTTTTATTTCAATATTTGTAAATATAGTCGGAAAAATTCTTAGTGTAAGCCTAGACTGATGAACCAACACATGTATTCACATTTATTATCATAGCAATCAATAGGATCAAATAACAGATAAAACAGCTATTTGCTCTATTTCCGTAAACACCTGATTTCAAACTTTAAAGCCATTATTTGTATTTCTAACTTTTAAGTTAGGTTTTTATTAAGGGTGTAGACCTGTGCTTTGCTGGTTCTTTTAACCTTTATTATAACTGCTGTTATAAAATATACGAAATAATTTGATTTGAACATTTAACATTATTTACCCTCTTAGCTTTGGGGGTTATTATTAATGATACACCTTTATTATAAAGAAAACATAACATGATTGAATATATGATTGAATAGAAGGTTCAACGGAGTTGGCGTGTGGAGTTTTCCCTAGTTATATACATTTTAAAACTATTACAACACATCTTAATACAAATAATTCTATGACAGCCGAACCACTGACGTGAGATGAGTGAATTTCCATAGACCTATATGTTTCAGGGTTTCAACCAATTATTTGGGAAATTGGTCTACTCACGGGGGTGCTGAATAGCTGCCTGCGTGAACGGAATATACTACTAGAATTTCTTTCCACCTCATTAACCAGATTTAACAGATTTTGGGGGAACCAGAAGGGCAATAAGGTCTTGTGAAACAAAATTTTTTTTAGATAACCCAAAATAAGTGTACTAAATATTTCCGGGATAAAAAGAACCCTTAATCACCGAAGAGACCTCCACATTCAAAGTTTCGTCAAAATTGGTCCAGAGCTTCTGGAGATTAGCCCGGACGAACAAGCAGACAACAAATTTAAAAAATGCATGTCGAAGTTTTGGTAGAGTTTGATAACCATATGAGCTTAAAAAATATATATATATATTTCGAAATCACATATAGACACTTCAGTTTTATTTATATGTATAGATTGAGTGTTCGCAATCTTCCATTTGTTATCTGACCTCCCCCCCCACCTATTAAGATATCCTTAAAACATTATTTGTAAATAATTGCCTGAAAAGTAGCATTTCCATAGACTTGAAAGTGGAGTCGAACTTTCATAACGTGTTCCCTATTTTAATAAATCTGTTTTGTAACATTATTAACAGTTTTACAGTAGTGGGATAGCTGCTTATCCATGACGATATAATACACATTCAAACTTCGAATTTATCAAGAAATATTCAATAATTTTTAATAAATTCAATTTGAAAACTTCTTTTAATTTTTTTAAACTCTAATATATTTTACTCTTTTAGTAATGTAAATGGGTTCCCCAACATACTTTTCAGTCAACAACCAGGGTCTAAATATTTTATTTTATTTACAATCTCCTTTATTTGACATTTACATTGCGATTCAAGCATCTAATTCATGATACTGAATTTCAAAGGTGCGGAAAAGTTATATTGCGATCTTGCATTAAACAATATACCTATATTAAATTTTTGGGCTCATTAACATTTTAACATTAACATTTTAACATTAAAATGTTAACACTAACATTTTTTGAGTAAACCACCTGCATAAGGCATTCACGTCTTTTTCCTTGGAAATTTTAAGGGGCTCCGGAGCGCCCTATCTCGGTAATGTTAAAAATACAATATTTAAGGAACATTTTCTCAGAAACTACTGGATCAAAATTAATAAAATTTTATCAATGTGTTAGTACTACTTAAACACAAATTAACATGAGGGTTTTGCAATACAAGCATTTAAATACATAACTTAGAAATGATCACTTATATTAGAAAATGCGCTCTTTAAAACCTGTAGTATACTCAATTAAACAACCCCTGAAAATTTCAGATCATTATGTTAGATTTTGATAAAATGTTCCTTTTGTGAATAAAACATATGATTTCCGGAAAACATGTTTAAAGTTTTACTTACATATTTAATACATACCATCCCCATATGCAGGGTTGTCATCAGCTGAATATCATCAAAGACTGTATAATCAGGTTAGGCACTACAGAAACAGCTAAATATCCTTATCAAAATGAAAATTCCCAGCATAGGCGCAATTTTAATTATTTTCAAATTGGATGAACCATATTAAATTATTAAGAATATGATACAAAATTTGTCTTATTCTCATGTGCCATTCGATCCAAAAACGTATTTTTACCCACTTAGAGTTGAGATATAATAATAAATTTAGGCTTGTTTTAAAGTTATAAGCAATAAAAAACAAAAAATAAAAACAAAATTTAGGTGCTCCGGAGCCCCTTAAGTTCTGTAACTGATTTTGCGCTATGTCATCAGCAAAAGCTATCATGTTACCCTCAAATCTTCCCAGATCACAACAAATCCTTGAGGTACCATACAATTTCATTTTCCGATTTCACTTCATCCAAGAGCCTCAATCAATCCTAATTTCCGTGAACACATCAGAGTATACAATAGTCTGCTTGCATTTGCTTCGTCGTGAGTCTCCGCGAGGGTTAGTGAGCGAACCGATCAGGGGTCGGAACTTTTACTAATAATACAGATAGATCAACGTTACGTTAGCCTATTTCAATATTTAATTAAAACTAATACTTTTACTCTTTCATCAAATGAATTCAATCGTTAACACAATGTTGTTAATAATTTACCAGTGAACAAAGTATATTGCAATTTCAGCTGTTTTTTAGTAGAACCTCTTTAGTCCGAACATCCACTAATCCGAACCCCATAGGAGTGAAATTAAAAAAAAAATAATTTGAATATTTTCTACTCTACTTTCCATAGGCTTACTACATTTACTATAAAAACTGTATGACTACTATTTTAATTAAATAAACAAAGTTTTAAATTACAAAGTATTTCTCATTTCTTTTATTAAACAGAAACCAATACAATAACTACAAAAATAACAGAAAAACACAGAAGAAGTATCATTATATTTCTTAAATTTGTTTTTTGTGGCAATTCCATATCTTAATTCTTCATCAAAATTAATGATTCAAATAGCGCAGATATATATATAGAAAATATCCATTAGATATCCTTACCAAATATCTAAGATATCTAAAAGGTATACAAATTTTAGACTTTTATATGACATATATTTAGTAGACATCCAAAAGTCACTTAAATATACTTCTAATAGATGTTTACATTAGATATACATACATCATCTACAAGATATTTGATATCTATAAAAGATGTCTAATAGATATATAATATATATAGGTGTAACATCAATGTTCATGTGATGTTTTTGTATGTTTATTATACAGGGTGTATCAGGAAGAAACGGAAAGAATTGCAGGACGTGTTCTACTGGTGAAAATAATGAAAAAAGTTCCTATAAACATAGGTCCGAACACGCTTTGTTTTCCAGATATCCGCCATTTTGTTTTTTGTACAAAATAATTCATATCTAGAGAACGGTTTTACTGATTGAGTTCAAACTTGGCATGAAGTTTAAGCTTTCAATGATATACCTCAAAAAAAAATAAACGATTAAATCCAATCGTGCGTTTCAAAATGGCGGCTGTTTGAAAATTACAAACCTAAATTACTCTAAAACCGTACATTTTAACGAAAAATGTCAAGACACCTTTTTTGTAGCCCTTTTGATTCCCTATCGGATGGTGTAACTGTCAAAACAATCGGATGAAGGATAACAGTTAAGTTATGTGTACTAATTGGTTTGTTCAACTCGGCATCCTATACAAACACAGTAAATACTACAATATTGTATGGACATTTGTTGTCATTACCTTTTAACTTAGCTATTATCCTTCATCCGATTGTTTTTACAGTTACACCATCCGATAGGGAATCAAAAGGGCTACAAAAAAGGTGTCTTGACATTTTTCGTTAAAATGTACGGTTTTGGAGTAATTTAGGTTTGAAATTTTCAAACAGCCGCCATTTTGAAACGCATGATTGGATTTAATCGTTTATTTTTTTTTGAGGTATATCATTGACAGCTTAAACTTCATGCCAAGTTTGAACTCAATCAGTAAAACGGTTCTCTAGATATGAATTATTTTGTACAAAAAACAAAATGGCGGATATCTGGAAAACGAAGCGTTTGCGGACCTATGTTTATAGGAACTTTTTTCATTATTTTCGCCAGTAGAACACGTTCTGCAATTCTTTCCGTTTCTTCCTGATACACCCTGTATATCTAGTTTATGTTTTTATTAGATGTTTATTAGATATCTTCGAGTCTATTGAATGTAATTATTAAATTGAAGACCTGCATACTTTGGTTTTATAAATTGATAAATGGAAAACTTACAATACTCAATTCCTGCTTGAACGACTAGCATTGTAAGCAATATGTAAAAAATAGCATATATGCGTAAAAAATATTTTATGCATATATATATTATATGTATATATTTATATTTTATGCACTCTAGCTGCCGCATTTTAAGTCCGATTTGGTTCATTTTGGTACACATGTTGATTGTCTACGTCGCACGGACGAGTTCGTTAACCAAAAAAATCCAACAATCGGAAGCACGTTTTTTGTCCAGAAGTAACTGTTTTTTTTATATTTTTCCTACGAGAATGAATTTGATTTTGAGTTTTTTCTACAAATATAAATGTAGGATGTTATTCTGCACATTTTGCTTTTTACGCGACCTTATAGCTTGCTTGGTTCCTCCAAAATCGATCAAAACGTAAAATATCATAAAAGTACCCGGTTCAAAGCCATGTGCGGAGCACGCTATGTTTTGTGTATCAGATACTCCCAACATGCGGAATGGCGTGCGAACCATTTTGCAGCTATTCAGCACCGTCGTGAATGGATCTATTTCCCAAATTGTTGGTTGAAACCCTAAAACATAGGAATATAAACTTAATTTTTGAAATTTGCTCAACTCACGTCAGCGGTTCAGCTGCGTGGTTCAATTATTTCATCTGCAAACGTTGACTGCAGAAGTACTTGTCAAGCCAGCAGCTGTAATCTAATAAAATATATTAAAAACACCATTTTTATTCCCAAGAATTATCAGTTTAGTTCTTGAACCATACATCTCAACTAAATAAGCAACACTGGCCAATACGCATCAGATAAATTATATATTCAGTAGTTTAAGGTCAGATGAAAATTTTAAATCCCTGTTATGACTTTGGTTGTGTTGTACTTGTCTTGTCTTTGTTAGTTTGTTCTTTCATTATGTTGGATGTGTTCCATTCTGATCTTGATATCTAACTAATATTACATGGCATGACATGAAGTAAATAGACTCACGCATTTTCAAAATGCAGGAAGTTTGGTAGCCTAGGTATGGTGTCTAATAAGAAAAACGAAAATTATGTGGTCAAGAAATTATGTATGTATGGTGATGGCTGAAAAGGTTCAGTTGATGCAGAGGAAAATGGTTTGGGGTAAGTGTATGTAATTTTAAAATATGTTCTATATATATATATAGTGGTGAGAAAGTAAAGTGAACAATGCTAGTCGTTCAAGCAGGAATTGAGTATTGTAAGTATTGTAAGAGTAGCAAACAAAGCTTCTGAAGATGGGGTCTACCCGAAACGCGTCAAGCGAAAGAAAGACAAAGCTAAGAAAGGCGGATAAACAAGAAGACAAATATTTTTTTAGAGTTTTCCTACAAGAATAAATTTTTTTTATAGTTTTTCTACAAATATAAATGTAGGATATTATTTTACACATTTTGTTTTTTTACGCGACTTTATAGCTCGCTCGGGTCCCCCAAAATCGATCAAAACGTAAAATACCATAATAGCACCCGGTTCAAAGCCATGTGGTGGATTTTACCGTGGGGTTGGCGTGCGAAGCACGCAATGATTTTTGTATTGAAGATACTCCCTATATGCGGAATGAGGTGCGAACCAATTTGCAGCTATTTAGCACCGTCGTGAATGGATCTATTTCACAAATTGTTGGTTGAAACCCTAAAACATAAGCTTTTAAACTTAATTTTTGAAATTTGCTAAACTCACGTCAGCGGTTGAACTGCGTGGTCGAATTATTTATCCTTATATATCACTAGGGGAAACCCCTGCGTGCTGTGCACGCCAACCCCATTGGAATCTTCTTATGATAAAGGTTGCATGTTATGTTTTCTTTAAAATAAAGATGTAGGATTAATAATAACCCCAAAGCTAAGATAGTAAATAATGTTAAATGTTCAAATCAAATTATTTCGTATATTTCATAACAACAGTTATAATGAAGGTTAAAAGAACCAGCAAGGTTCAGGTCTAGACTTTAATAAAAACCTAACCTAAAAGTTATAAATACAAATAATTGCTTCAAAATTTGAAATCATCTGTTAATGGAATATTAGAGGTAACAGCTGTTTTATCTGTTGTTTTATCTAATTGGTTGCTGCGGTAATGAATGCAAATACATTCAAGAAATATGTGTTGCTTCATCAGTCTAGGCCTAACCTAAAATTATGTTTAGTTTATTTTACCTGCCTTAACGGCAACATACACGCATAATTTATGTTTTTGTGCACCTAAGAATGTTTTCCGACAAACTTACAAATATTGAAATAAAAAATGATTTTATCAAAATGAATACCTATGTTACTCAAGGATAGTGTAGCTTTTTATTAGTAATACTATTATTTTCAATCGGTACAGTAGTTCCAGAGAGTTCCCCTAGATACAACAAACAACAACAATTTTTTTTTATCTCTTTATAATATTAGTATATATTTCTCATACGTTTTTTGTGTCGCTAAGCGATATTTTCCTTATCCCTACATCAAAATTTATTATTCAAGCATTATTTTAAAACTTATGTTCCCCGCTATTAACACGAAAAACAGACAAACATCTTAAAATTCACGTTTTCTTTACACAAATTGCTTTAAAAAACTTTCCTAGTTAAAGGCGTCATCTATTAACAATATGTTTAACTAACATGACAGCTGTTAGATTTACATTCTATATGCAAGTATAATCTATTACACAAATCTATCAAATTAAACCAACGTAAATAAATAAACGTAATTTACTTAATGAAATCAATGTATTAAATCAGGTAACTTGGCCTACTCCTACTTTGCGAAATATTATTACGGGTAAGCTAGTAAACTATTACTTATAAACCAACTTAAATAAATGAACGTAATTAACTGAATTAAATCAATGTATTAAATCAAGTAAATACTCATAACTTGTGAAATATTTGCACGGGTTATCTAGTTAATACATTTTTTCGATAATACACGTAATATAAATAAGAAGCCGGTAATTAATTTACAAAAAACTATAGTCGAACTACTTACTCACACAAATTCATGGGAACTAACCAACATTAAAAATAAATGATCATTAACGTTTTTTTTAATTGGAGTAATCGCCACTGTAACCATAGAACCACTTCCCACTTTATTAAGTGCAATAACACCACTGCTTCTGGCCCCAACACTTAACCTAGCGGCACGCCGTTAAACGTTTTCCAGTCAATAAATCCAAATTGTCGTGATTCGAGCAAAACGAATCCGTCTCATAAAGTATTATGTTTAGTAAAGTCGAACGCTTTACTGTTTCACGTTGAACAATAAGGATCCGGTTCTAAGTAGATTTAGGTGTCAATAGTAAGTAATACCTCCCAGAGTGGTATGATAATAGCGACGTCGCAGTTTTACCACAGATTGGAGTGGATTTCTCTCCGATAGAACCATGACCTGAAGACTATTGTATGCGTCTGTGAGTGTAATTGAGCTGTTATTAAACGCTGAAGGGAGTGTAATTGTTAATTAATCAGCTGGTCGATTGACAACTGTGAACTTATCTTGACCTGGTAGCAGTCATTGTTACTCGTACCTACCTTCACCTAAATAATATTAATTTGTGAAAACGGGATTTTTTTCGTAGACAGGGGATAAGTTCCGCAGAACTGCCTATTAAGAATTCAGGAAAGTTTGGTCTTTTCCCAAACATTGTTGGGCAAAATTATGTTGACCGTTTCCGGGAATGCTTTATCCTCTACTTGTAGTGCCCACAATGCCCATGTAAAAAAAATTTAACTGTGTGCTTAAGGGTCGCCTCTAGCTGTCGGCGATGTTGGCTGACACTCCATAGCACCAATATTAAATTAAAATAAATATTTTCCTTTATTTTTTATGGGATGGTTATGAACGTTATGTCATTTTAAAGCTATGGCCAATATGCATGCAAATGGCTTTTTCAAAACTAAGAAAAACATTTTTTTTAAATATTTATTAACAATTTAAGACATTGATTTTTAATATTTGTTTACGTTGTAACTATTAATTATAGGTCCGTGTAACCTACCGCCGCTATAGGGTGATTTTAAATATTTTTTACGTTGTAACTATTAATTATAGCGAAAAATTACCAAGCCATTCGGATGAAGAATTTTGTCCCCAAGAGTTTGGTATTTAAAAAAAAAAACGCTATTTGAACAATTGCGGGTTTTAAATAGATTTAGGATGAGCAATGTACGCGTAACCTACCACCGCTATAGGGTGATTTTAAATATTTTTTACGTTGTAACTATTAATTACAGCGAAAAATTACCAAGCCATTCCGATGAAGAATTTTGTCCCCAAGAGTTTGGTATTTAAAAAAAAAAACGCTATTTGAACAATTGCGGGTTTTAAATAGATTTAGGATGAGCAATGTACGCGTAACCTACCACCGCTATAGGGTGATTTTAAATATTTTTTACGTTGTAACTATTAATTATAGCGAAAAATTACCAAGCCATTCCGATGAAGAATTTTGTCCCCAAGAGTTTGGTATTTAAAAAAAAAACGCTATTTGAACAATTGCGGTTTTTAACGTATCACCAAGTACACTAATTTAACACAACTTGCAAAATGAGGAAGCACAATGTCCATTTCATCGGTAGCGTGACGTGACTAAACCCATACAGCTTTTGAGTTCAGGCCTTTGAATTTACCACTGCCTAATTTATTTTGTCGATTTCCTCTTCTTTACGATCAGCTGTTAGATTAATGAAGAAGAAGAAATCATGGACGAAATCAAAAACGTCTTACTTTAAGACGCGTATCGCGAGTTCGTATTTTGATCTCATCCAAAGAGTGCTCGGTGCGCCTGGATAATTTTTCACTTGAAAACAAAAACTTTTGGTACCATTAAACCAACTAATAATTTTAGAAAGTTTAAACTTAGTGCACACTTATTTTAGACCTTTATGAACAACGTTGACCTATTTTTAAGAAAAATTTTCAATAAACAACTTTGTATTGAGCTATTCAAAAAACGTTCTACAACTAGGTGTTTTTAATGGAAAATCATATTTTCTGGTAAACAAATCCAGCTTGATACCTCAGGAGGTTTATCAGAAAGTGTGATTTTTCGCTAGAGCCAAAAACTGGAAACTCTGTCGACCACACTAAATCATTCCAGCAATACACTGATCGGTTTTTCCTTCCTCGTTGTCTTCACTTTATCTTTTTAGATTCCTTTTCCGTTTCCTTTTTCTCTTTTTAGCTGTCCTTTCCTCCCTTTAAACTCCTCTACCCCCTCATTTGAGGGGGTAGAAAGGCGTGCATTTTTGTGTACTTAATTTTTATGCTAAAAAGAACCTTTGTGGCAAATTACAAGTGTCTAGCATGACATTTATTTGTTTGCCGTTTTTAAATATTTTTTTCTGAGACACAAAATCTAAAACACTCGCAAGGTTTATGGGGTCTCAAAAAAAAGACAGCTTCTCTACAACCATCCCATTTAATTTATGAAAAAAGAGTACCGTTTTCCAACTATAGCAAAAAAAGTGTAATTGTGTTCTGTAAACTTTTAAACACATCTTACAAAATGAGGAAGCATAATGTAAATTTTGTAACACAAACTTACGAAATGAGGAAGCACAACGTCCATTTTAGAGGTATTACCGGTACAAATTAAAATGTACATTGTGTTAACATTAAAAGATTAAGCCTATGACGTAGGACAATCTGTTACACTTATATACCCAACTCAAAGTTACTAAACTGCCGATGAGTTCGTGGCCTAACCGGCTAAGGCGATAGTCTAGGGCGATGGACTCTGCTGGTTCGAATCTCGGCAAGATCGACATTTTTACCAAACTGACGGAATAGACCGTTTCATAAAACGCATGAGAAAATGCGCGATGGTCGTTCAACAGAGCGTGACGGCAATATCCAATCCACCCCCAGCAACAAGTAAACTATACACTCTGCTATACACGCATGTATACAAATGTTTTGGACGTGGTGCGTTTATAGAAGTTTACGCTTCAAAAGTTGTTGCGCCTTTTCGACCTCTTCTCCTCCCAAACCTGTTTCAGGATGGTGTAAATCGGTTTGAATAACCAATTCTTTAAGAAATTTAATTGAACAAGACATACCAAATTAAGAAAACCCGCATTTGTGCACTATTGATGTCTTCAATTGAGGATGAAATGTTGTCAATACAAAAGGTTAACTACAGTAAACATTTAACTAGCGTGGTTTTCTTTTTCAATAACCGTTTCAATCTTATCGCCCACTAGCTGACCCGTACGGCGTTGCCCGTGGTGGTTGGTATTTTCAGTCTTTTTAACGTAATTGTCTTCTTTTTAAGTGTTCAGTCAGTGAGTGGTATTTGGCTTACATATATATATATATATATATATATATATATAG
>JAGFPH010004217.1:7960-23554 GCA_018207615.1 Philaenus spumarius
ACACGCCAACCCCAGTATTGGGAGAATTTTCAATACACAATGCATTGAACGGTACACAGTACACATGCACAAGTGCGTTCGCTAAAATATTGGTGATTATTACGTAGGAAGATTCAAAAATAAAAAAATTAAGTAATTTCTACTCTGTAAGCTATAAATATGAAAAATAAACGGTCAGCTCCTAGCATACGAAATACGAAATTTGCGTAGCAGTGAACGTGTAAACTCTGTTATTTGAATGTTGTTGTTTCTTTCACCTCAGGAATTATTGTCTTAGGCCTAAGTCAAGTTTTAACAACAATTTTATAAATAAATATCCAGCAACTAACTCTCTTTTTCAGAAATTTACAAATTATATACTATGTCTTATAACTTAAAACTAAGAAGCAATGGAAATCAAACTTCTTTTAACTAAAAAAAAAAAAAAGGTTAATAGGTTTTCTGAAGCGGTGACTTTTTGTATACATCGATGTTTATCGTTAAAATACATCGATGTTTTCAGGTCGATATAATTGTCACATGGATGGTTGGTTACTGCCGATTTATAACCATCCCTAGTTTCTTTGCGAGAAACATTTTATACAAAACAAAACCTTGAAAGACAACGAATTATAAACAGTGACAAACATGAACTCTATAATGGAAAATGAAAATTGAATTTCTTGGAAATCTAGCGAATACAGGATGTGGGGAGGTATGTACAATTGTACATCCTGCATCGCATGACAGTCAAGACCAACTGACATTAACGTCAAATTCAAGAAAATATGGAAGTGGACTTTTTTCTTTAGTACTTGACCTGAACAAAATGGCAGAGATTTCTCAAGTCATAAGACGTAAACAGACACAGAGAGAGTAGATAATTTTGTGAAACCCATTTAACTGTACAATAAAATGTAAAGTAATGTTGCTGACAAAATACAGAGTGGTCCCAAATTACACTCTAATATTTCGATAACTCTAATTCTAGAACATTAGGGAAACAAAATTTACGAAGTCCGGGACATGCTTGTTTTCTATTCGTCGGTCAATTTGTTTTTCAACTCATACGAGGTGTTTCTAAAATAAAGTGCCAACATTTTGTGTTTCGTATATCAAACGTTTACTTTTTATTTGTACAATATTATTTCTGCACATTTTGTTTTTAAATCGATCAAAACTTAAAATACCGTAAAAGTACCTGGTTCAAATCCACGTGGAGGATTTTACCGTTGTGTTTTGGCATCTCTGATGATCCGGCGCACGGCCGAGTTTGTGCACTGCGAACGAGTAGTAAATGACCACCGATCATGATCCTCAGACAACGTTTTCGGGTGTCATTATAAACGTTATATGCCAGGTGTTCGCACATTTGCACATCCATATTTTTAACCGATTAAAAATGGCGGCCAAAAAACAAAGAAATAGTGTTTTCCGAATTTGTACCATTTTGCTGCACTATTATTTTTTTATTATTTATTATTATTCTTTTTGAATTTTGAATTAAATAAGCTTTCAAACGACATGCCACACAACGATATTTGGTTGATCTACCCGAATTCAATTTTGAACAAATCAAAATGCCGATAACTCAAACATTTGAAATACTCCCAAATATCATTGCGTGGCATATCGTTTGAAAGCTTATTTAAATCTAAATCCAAAAAGAATAATAATTAGTATAAAAAAAATAGTACATCAAAATGGGGCAAAATTGTAAAACACGATCTCGTTGTTTTTTGGCCGCCATTTTTAAAACGGTTAAAGATATGGTTGTGCAAATTTCCCCGTTGGTTTTCTCTTGAAAATCTACATCGAAGTGATGTATCACATGACCACCTTTCCATTAAAAAAAACAAAGTTACATTCAAAATGGCGGATAATTTTTTGTAAATCTTAATAAAATAGTATTTTTACATAGAGTAGGTTCCTCAATCACATCTACCTTTAAATTTTCCTTATATACGAAATATTAATATTTCGAACACCTGATATAATTGTGTAGTGTACATACATTAAAGGTTGGATGAAAAGTCTGAGAACGTCGTAATATTTCACATTTGAAGGTAGATGTGATTGAGGAACATACTCTAATTAAAAATACTATTTTATGAAGATATCAAAAATTTGGTCCCCATTTTTTAATGTAACTTTTTTTAATGGGAAAGAGGTCATGTGATGTATTATTTCAATGTTGACTTTTAAGAAAACATCAATGGTGAAAACCGCACATCCATATCTCAAACCGTTCTGAAGATACATATTTGCATTTATTTATATTGAGTCATATCATCTGTCTATACTAACTTATAAAAGCCAAATACCATTGACTCATCACAGTTTCTCCAAAACCACAAGGCCTAAAAACATGAAATTTGGCACTAATACTCTTTATAGGCTCTAGACGCGCACTAAGAAAGGGTTTCCGAAAATTCGAAATTTTAGGGGGGTTTTGGGGGGTAAAAGTTACTAAATCATGACTTATCAAAACCTACCGAACGGATTGGAATGAAATTTGGTATGTAGCTTCCTCTAGGGCCATAGATGCTCGCTAAGAAAGGATTTCAACAAATTTGAAATTTTAGGGGGGTTTGGGGGGTCACAGTTACAAAATCACGATTTCTCTAAAACCATAGAACGGATTGGAATGAAATTTGGTATGTAATTTCCCCTAGGGCCATAGGTGTTCGCTAAAAACGTTTTTAAAAAATTCAAAATTTTAGGGGAGGTTTGGGGGATCAAAGTTACTACAAAAAACCATCGAACGGATTGGAATGAAATTTGGTATGTAGCTTCCTCTAGGGCCCTAGGTACTCGCTAAGAAAGGGTTTTAAAAAATTCGAAATTCTAGGGGGGTTTGGGGGGTTCAAAGTTACTAAAAAGAAACACCGAACGGATTGGAATGAAATTTATTATGTAGCTTCCTCTAGGGCCCTAGGTGATCGCTAAGAAAGATTTTTTAAAAAAAATCTAAATTTTAGGGGAGGTTTGGGTGGGGGGTCAAATATTTTGTTAATATACATTTAACTTTGATTTGTCTATCAGTGCAAAGCCGGGTCGGGCCAGCTAGTTTAATATATAAAATGAAATAAGTACATTAAACTTATTACCTATCAAATTTTAATGTTGAGTAAAATTAAACATTATCAGACAATCAAATCATAAGGTATTAATTGAACAAGGTTTAATTAACAAACCTAAGGTTAACCTTAATTGTTGAGGTTGTTAAGGTTCAATTTTAACAATAATGGGTGAAAATAATAATAACAATAAATAAAAAATAAAGTACATTAAAATCAATCCCCATGAAAATTAATTGTAATTAATTTATTATAATCCCCTGTGATATTTATTATTATTGTTATTTTTGTTCATTATTGTTAAAATTGATGTACATTAAATTAATACCTTACGATTTGGTCCTAATTTGTTACACATGTTGGTTTTCTAAGTCACTCGGACGAGTTCGTTAGCCAAAAAATCCAACAAACGGAAGCACATTTTTTAACCGGAGGTAATATTTTTTTAGATTTTTCTTAGTAAAGGCAAACTTTTTGGAGTTTTAGCTGAAAAAAATATTTAGAAGATTATTCTAAACATTGTGTATTTTTGCACGACCTTATAGCCCATCTGGTTCTTCCAAAATCTTTTTGAACGGAAAATACCGTAAAGTATCCCGTATTTTGAATACGCTTTCATTAGTTTGGTATGTATCCATATAACGGAATCTTTGAACGTGATTTTCACCCCCTTCAAAACGTCGGATTGATTTGAAACTTTGCACACTTATCAAGGACCGATGACAATGCAATATTAATTTTGATGGGTGTAGTAAGTGAGCACTGATCGTGGTTCCCAAAATACGACGTGATTTTCACTCCCTTCAAAACGTCGGATTGATTTGAAACTTTGCACACTTATCAAGGACCGATGACAATGCAATATTAATTTCGTTGGGTGTAGTAAGTGAGCACTTATCACGGTCCACAGAACACCGACGTGATTTTCACCCCCTTCAAAACTTCGGATTGATTTTGAAACTTTGCACGCTTATCAAGGACCGATGACAATGCAATATTAATTTTGTTTGGTGTAGTAAGTGAGCACTGATCATGGTCCGCAGACTTAAAAATAAGAAAATAAATAATAGTTAAAAAAACTAAAAAAATACCCTTTAAAAGCAAACCGAACTAAAAATTTAAAAATAATTGTAAAAAAAAAGTGGGGTGCGTTACACTATATTTTTATAATAACTCTACTTTTATAAATATCTACCAATGAAATATTTGTAACATTTAATGAAAAGCACCCCACGCTTTTTTTACAATTATTTTGAAATTTTAAGTTCGGTTTGCTTAAAGCGTTTTTTTTTTACTTTTTTTTTAGTTTTTTAAATTATTTTTTATTTAACTCGCGGTCCGCTGCGAGGAAGCGAAGCAGTCCATAATCCGAAGTCGCAAGATCTAACAAACGAGCGGAACAAAGCAGCGCGTTATCCAGTGTTGGGAATGAGGTGTAAACAAATTCTGTTAATATATATTTTGTACACGCTTTAATCAGACCCCTCGTGAGTAGACCAATTTCCCAAATAGTTGGTTGAAACCCCTAAAACACATTAACTCGATGTACTCGATGTTAGAATTCGCTCAACTAACGTCAATTGTTTTTTTATTCGGACTCTATTTCAGAAACAGCCTACAGGCTCTGGTTATAAACTTTACCAGATAACTGCCACATACTTTCTCCCAGTTGAAACTTTATACCTTCCCAAGAGTAGTAATAGGAGGTATTTAGAATTGCATAAGTAGGACATACCATGGAAAATATTAGATGCATGTAACACACATCCATATTATATTATATTATTATTATTATTATTATTATTATTATTATTATTAAAACTATTCTATCGTTTTCGAACAAATTTGCACCAATTGGTCCAAAGATGTCAATTAAGCCTGTAGGCCTATAGATGCACGAAAAAGGTTTAGACAAATTTTGAAAAACAACCCCATTTTTGGCCAAAAACCCCCAAAAATCAGTTACTATTACCTAAACGAGAATTTTTATAAAGATGCGGTTTTCGCATATGTTAGGGTACAAATAAGCCAAATTTTATCAAAATCGTTTTTGTGGGGTAAAACCATTTAAAAATCAAAAATTTGAAAAAATTTTAAAAAGCCTGGATATTTTCAAGAACTACACCTACATAAAAAATGTCATCAAAATCGGACTGTTGGTATGGTCTCCACCTCTGTACACATCCTAACAGACACACGGACAGACATTACCAAAAAAACACTTTTTGGGGGTTCAGGGAGCATAAAAAAAATAATTCCACTAAAAATATTTTTGGGTTCAGGGAGCACCAACACAGATAATTCCACTAAACAACTTTTGGGAATTCAGAGAGCACCAAAACAGATAATTCCACTAAAAATTCAAATTCGAAAATTTGGACGGAAACAATACTTTCTCCATATACTACGTATAGGAAGGAGGAAGTAAAATTTAAAAAACAAAATGGCCGGAGGAGAAAAACAAAGCGTTTTACTTACATAGAATGATAAAACGCACCAGATTCTATAAATATAAGCGAGTCCTGACTGACTGACATAGAATCAACGTTGAGCAAAAACTACTTAAGATACAAAACCGAAAATTTGAAGGTATATTTTTATAGGGTCGTAGACGGACACTGGGAACGA
Source organism: Philaenus spumarius (assembly GCA_018207615.1). Classification (NCBI taxonomy): domain Eukaryota; kingdom Metazoa; phylum Arthropoda; class Insecta; order Hemiptera; family Aphrophoridae; genus Philaenus; species Philaenus spumarius. The sequence goes on from JAGFPH010004217.1 coordinate 13,648, forward strand.
ATTTTGCAAAATTTTAATTTTAAAGCGAAGAAATAGTGAAAATTCGGGAGTTCACTATAGCAGATAAAACAGCTGATTCAAATCAAAAGCTTAGCAACACATGTTTGTTGACATTCATTAGGTACCATAGCAAACAACTTAGCAAATTTAGAATCATTTTATTACTATTAACTAACCAACAGCTTTTTTCGGTAAGGTTGACAAACTAAAAACAAACACAAACAAAACTCAACGAAGAGTGCTTACTGTATCTATATATATTAAAAGAATTTGGTCAAAACCTATTTCCAATCGCCCAGCCTCTCCTAATGGACCGATTTTGATGATTTTTGTTTTAAAATGTGTCTTATTACCTGTAGATATGTCATCAAGCATTTACCGAAGTCCTAGGACATTAGGGCTACGCCCCAGTGGCCCTCAAAGTTTCAATGTTAATCTTATGGAAGGTTAATCTTAAGGAAGAAGAAGAAATATTTCTTTTGATTTTATCAAGGACACAAAAACAGCTGTTCGTATGAAAAGCTTAAAACAGCTGATTTTGATCAACAACTGATTTGGATCAAATCAGTATCAAATGTAGTATTACCTTTTTGAGGTTACATTGACAAACTAAAAACAAACACAAACAAAAATCAACGAAAAATGCTAACTATATTTTAATTCAATTCAAACATTGGTTGTTACAAACCTATTATATATAAAACAGCTAATTTGGATCAAAAACTGAACATAATCATTCACAGATATGTCAAGTCTTATATATTATCATCCGTTCAGCCGCTATTCACCCGAGAAGGAGCCCCGGTATACAATCCTTCAAATTTCCCATGTTAATCTTATGGAGATAATGTTTAATGAGTTTGAGTCAGCTGCCAAATAAAACAGCTAATTTATGCTCGGTCACCTATGTACAAACGAGCAAAAGATTAACGAGATTCTTTATCAAATTTTCCACCTGCGAGCGAAGCGAAGCAGCCATCTGAGGCCGAAGGCCGAGCCGGGGCTGGGACGCGGAGCGTCCAGGGGCAGATCCCCTAGTTATAATTTAAACGCCTGATGTTACACATTATACGATGAAATGACAACGCATGCAGCAATAAGAATTATTTGGGATGGTCGTGCCTATTTCGATCTCTGTCTAACATTAGCTACGTATCGCTGTCACCGCTCAATCGTAATTTCCGTGAAAATATATTAGAGTACACAATAATCTGTTTGCGTTGGCTTCGCCGAGACTTTGACCCCATGGGCATAAACTTAAAATTTTCGTATTCGCGTACTTAAGTAGTATTCGCTCGACGTTGATTCTATGTCAGTCAGTCAGGACAAAGCATCTTAAATACCGAATTTTACTTTCTCACTGTACTATCTATAGTACAGAAAAAGTATAGTGATCGCAAAAAAATCAATGTCGAGATTTTTGTGGAAATATTCGTTTTGGGATCCTCCGAGTCCAAACAAGTGTTTTTACAAAATGTAGGCCCTATTGTCTGTATGTATACAGATTACAGAGCTAGAGAGAAAATTTCTCGATCCATTTCGAACAAATTTGCACCAGTCATGTCAATTATACCTGTATAGATTCATGAAAAAAGGATTTGAAACATTTTGAAAAACAACCCCCTTTTTATAAAAAATAAACGGTATCAGTTAACTGACACAAACTTTCTCCCAACTTACTGTAATCAAAATAATATTGTTTTTAATCATTTAAAAAAAATAATATTCTACCTACGTCAATCGTATAAAAAAAATATTGTCCCAGGCGGGATTCGATCGCGCGACCTTTGAATTACTGGCCGTGCTCGCTACCGTGGTGCTACAGCGTGCGGCCGCTGCCGCGATGCTAGATTGACAATACAAACTTGTTTATTTTTAAACATTTCCCCATAATTATAAAACGCCGAAGTTTTGACTAAAGCGGGTGGTGTCATTTTGTTTGGCATCTTAAGCACTATAAATACTGAAAATTTGTTAAAAATCGTTAGAGCCGTTTTTGAGAAATTTGCATTTTTGTCGTTTTTTATGGGTTTTTATGGGTAAATTACCCTTCAAAATTAAAAATTCCAAAAAATGAAAAAATGCCTGGAGATATTAGGGTTTAGTACCTACATACCAAATTTCATGAAAATCGGACCATAGTGCCTTCTCTGGTCGTGTATACATACATACAGACTGACAGACAGACACCACTCCTAAAACACTTTTTTCGGTTCAGGGAGCACTAAAACAAAAAATTCCACTAAAAATATTTTTGGGTTCAGGGAGCACCAACACAGATAATTGCACTAAACAATTTTTTGGGGTTCTGGGAGCACCAAAACAGATAATTCAACTGAAAATTCAAATTCGAACATTTTTACGAAAACAATACTTTCTCCATATACTACGTATAGGGTGGAGAAAGTAAAAACCCATAAAATCAGTTATTATTTTGTTATAAAAAAAACGGCTCTAACGATTTTGATTAAATTTGGCTTATTTGTAGCCCTTTAAATGTTCCCTACCATATGCAAAAAACCGCATCTTTCTAAAAATTCTCGTTTAGTTAATAATAATAATGACTAATTTTTGGGGGTTTTTTGGCCAAAAGGGGTTGTTTTCAAAAATTTCAAAACGTTTTTTCGTGCATATACAGGATTAATTGACATTTTTGGTGGAAATTTGTTCGAAATCGATCGAATAGTTTTCTCTCTAGCTAAAAATAATAATATTTATTAGTTACTCTTCTACTTTAATGTATCCCCTCCTCTCCTATATTAATCCAATTATGAAGTCACGGTGAATCTGTTTAATAATTTAAATATGTTTGCGGCAGTATGTGCCAGTTACTGGTACCGTTTATTTTTAAATATGTTTGAAGCGTAACTCATACAGCCAAACTGTTTGTAAATCTTGATATTAAATTTGTTACCTTCCCCACACAACAAACTACACAACTAAACTGCCGCCTCTGACACTTACAACGACGAACGATTTGATCCACTGATAAGACGCAATGCTATCACCAACACATGTCCAGGTCTCGCCACAACCGACACGGCGTTTTACCCGCTACTGAACTGCCTGGTCCAGGCCTGTAATGCTGTTCTGAACGTTGCCACGGCAACTGCGCGTCGCATTTTGTTGTCATGACAACAAGACCAGCCATTATCTTCGGCTTGTACGGTCAAATTACAATAGTAATCTTTTCAACGTCTGTCTGAATTACTTTGATCTGGCTTAGTATTGCAAGCAGAAATAGGTTTTTAAGTAAAGTTTTATTCGAAGGACATTCTGTCAATTACTTATGTATTATTACGTTCTTTCTGTCCCTAATACCTCCCGTTTAAAGGAATACGCCTTTTATAACTTTCTCTTCTCTCTTCGGTCATTCTGTCTCTGTTTTTCGTTCACTTATTAGCGAATTTCCATAGGAAAAATGAGCTATTGCAGTGGCCCTTAAGGTAAGACCCAAGGTCGGGAGTAGCAAATGAGCATCGATCATGGTCGCCAGAGCACGTTTTGGGGTGTCATTAAAAATCATATATACATATGTATAGCGGCCGTATTTTAAGTTCGATTTGGTACATAAGCTGGTTGTCTACGTCGCTCGGACGAGTTCGTTACCCAAAACAAAAAATTCCACCAACCGGAAGCATGTTTTTTGACCTGAAGTAGCTATTTTTTTAGATTTTTCCTACGAGAATGAATTTGTTTTTGAGGTTTTTCTACAAATATAAATGAAGGATGTTATTTTGCACATTTTGTTTTTTTACGCGACCTTATAGCTTGGTTCCCCCAAAATCGATCAAAACGTAAAATCCCATAGAAGTACCCGGTTCAAAGCCATGTGGTAGATTGAAGGACCGCGTGGTTGGCGTGCGAAGCACGTAATGCATTGTGTATTGAAGATACTCCCAATTCAGGGGTTGGCGTACGAAGCACGCAATGCTTTGTGTATTGAAGACACTCCCAATATTCGAATGGCGTGCAAAACACGCAATGCATTGTGTATTAAAAATACTCCCAATACGGGGGTTGCCGTGCGAAGAATGCAATGCTTTGTGTATTGAAGACACTCCCAATATACGGAATGGCGTGCGAACCATGTTGCAGCTATTCAGCACCGTCGTGAATAGACCTATTTCCCAAATTGTTGGTTGAAACCCTAAAACATAGGCCTGTAAACATACTTTTGGAAATTTGCTCAACTCACGTCAGCGGTTCAGCTACGTGGTCGAATTATTTTCTTACTTTGTCTATTTCTTCTTTCCTACTTTCTTCTATGTTTTCACAGTTGAAAACTGGTTCGTTTAGTAGCATGGCGTATAGATTCCATTTGATGATCATTTGTTTGTTTTTTCATCCGTCCATTCCTATTAAAATTCCACCATCCGTTTTCCATTCGACCGGCTAAAATGAAACTTTGGCGAGTTTTAAGCTCGGCTACAAAGGTTCCTGACAAAGAATATTTTAAAATAAACGGGTTCCAGAAAACCGCCACATACTTTCTCCCAGTTGAAACTTTATACCTACCCAAGAGTAGCAAAGGAGATGGTTATTTAGAATTGCAAAAGTAGGACCTACCATGGAAAATATTAGATGCACGTAACACACATCCATAATAAGTTTCATATTAGTTTCATTCAAAATATTAACTAATAAATATTATTATTATTAAAACTATTCCATCAATTTCGAACAAATTTGCACCAAACATGTCAATTAGGCCTGTATAGATGACGAAAAAAGGTTTTGAAAAACACCCCCTTTTTGGCCAAAAACCCCAAAAAATCAGTTATTATTATTATTACCTAAACGATAATTTTTAGAAAGATGCGTTTTTTTCATATGATAGGGTACAATTAAGGGCTACAGATAAGCCAAATTTTATCAAAATCGTTAGAGCCGTTTTGGAGAAATTTTGTTTTTTCTCGTTTTTTTGCCATTTTTGGGGTGTAAACCACTTAAAAATCAAAAATTTGGAAAAATTAAAATATTAAGATATTTCAGTACTACACCTACATACCAAATTTCATCAAAATCGGACCGTTGGTACGGTCTCCAGCTCTGTACACATCCTAACAGACACACGGACAGACATCACCAAAAAAAAAACACTTTTTTGGGTTCAGGGAGCACCAACACAAATAATTCCATTAAAAATATTTTTGGGTTCAGGGAGCACCAACACAGATAATTCCACTAAACAATTTTTTGGGAATCAGGGAACACCAAAACAGATAATTCCACTAAAAATTCAAATTCGAAAATTTTGACGAAAACAATACTTTCCCCATATAAGGGGGAGAAAGTAAAAATAGAAAAATAATTCCAACTTACAGCTAAACCGCTGACGTGAGTTGAGCTTCCAAAATTAAGTTTATATGTTTTAGGGTTTCAACCAACTATTTTGATCTACTCACGAAGGTGCTAAATAACTGCCTGCGTGTACGAAATATATTAGTAGAATTTGCACCTCAGCCTCCAGCCCCGGACCACGTGTTGCTTCGTTCCGCTCGCAGTGGAAACACTCTCTTTACGAGTTGGCACGTCGACCTTGTAGCAATGGACGAGTTTGCATCCCGGCCGACAACCTTGGATCAGAAGGTGCCCCCACATATTATTGCATACATATATACATACAATGTTTAGTGACACTCCTAAACCTATTCTGGGGACCATGATCGGTGCTCATTTACCATTCCCGACCATTGGTATCACCATTAGAGTCAGTGCAATAGTTCATCATTCGCTAATAACAATTGAATTACGGTTAAAATATAATTAATGACTCACAAAGCACTTGAATTATTTTTGCTAAAAAATATTGTCTTTCATTTCTTTTTGTACACAAAAATCTGTCTGCTTTGTATATGTGTGCCTACTAAGATAAACAAACGGTACCAGAAACTGGCACATACTTTCTCACAAATACATTTAAATTATTAAACAGATTCACTGTGACTTGTAGGGTGGGGTAGGAGAGGTGATTTTTTATTAAAGTAGAAGATTAACTAATAAATATTATTATTATCTAGAGAGAAAACTATTCGATCGATTTCGAATAAATTTACACCTAACACGTCAATTTGGCCTGTATAGATGCACGAAAAAAGGTTTTGACAAATGTTGAAAACAACCCCCTTTTTGGCCAAAAAACTCCCAATAATCAGTTATTATTATTAGCTAAACGAGAATTTTTAGAAAGATGCTGTTTTTTTTTTTTTTTGCATATGGTAGGTTATATCAAGGGCTACAAATAAGAACAATTTTATCATAATCGTTAGAGCCGTTTTTTTTTTATAAAAAAATTATAACCGATTTTTTGGGGGTTTTGGCCAAAAAGGGGGTTGTTTTTTCAAAAAATTTCAAAACCGTTTTTCGTGCATCCATACAATCTTGATTGATATGTTTGGTGCAAATTTGTTCGAAATCGATTGAATAGTTTTCTCTCTAGCTTTGTACATACAGACATGCAGACAGACATACAGACAGACATTTTGTAAAACCCACTTTTTTGGACTTAGGGGGTCCCAAAACGGATATTTCCACCAAAATCTTAACACCGATTTTTTTGCTATCACTATACTTTCTTTATACTATAGTATAGTGAGAAAGTAAAAACGGGGCATGCATGCCGGGCACAGATAGTGGAAAATAAAATTTACTTTACTTTTCCACCCTTTCTTATTTCTTTTCTTACTTGGTCCTATTTTCTCATCACAAACTCCTTTACGTCTTTCTTCCATAAGACATATCTATTTTCTTCCATACATTGGTGATGTACTTCTCTCGTCCTTTGACTATACTGTTTTCTCTTTCTCTCTCCCTCGTTGCACAAGACGAGGATCTACTATGCTCATTACATCTAAACGTAATGCTTAAGGGTCTTCTTTACCTTGAAGAAGACTCCCGAGTGTACAGTATGATTTCAATGCAAAAGGTCTGACTGAAGCCGCAAAATCGTTGAAACATGCATTCGTAATAACGTGTTTCGGATTCTATTTATAAATTAATAATCTGGGAAACTACTTTAAGTTATAAAGAAGGCTTTATATTTTTTACGTGTTAGCTTAAAATATGGAAATTATTGCTTAAAACTCCCAAAAAATGCGTTAAAAATAATCGATTTTTACTCAGTTAAACTGTTGATTAAAAGGAGTTGCCGACGATTTCTTTCAATTATGAGATATAAGACAAAAGCACAAAGCCTTTAAGAACAATTTAAGATATTTCACAACTTTTTAGGTTGAAAAACGGCGTCCGAAACACGTTAATACGGGTTGTATATTTTTGCTGTTTTACGCAAGGTATAGAAGACCGTTAACAAATCGTATACTGTATCCGCTTGCCGCTTATGGAATTAACTCCCGAAAGCAATAAAGTTGGTTGACGGTCGAGTCCAGTTTCGAAAACCATAAAGTCTTACTTCATGACCAAAACCAAAGAAGCGTCTTGGGCAATATTAGATATAACTTGCAATGAATCTATCTTGAAGACATCGTCTACGTATAAAGTTGGATGCACGTACTTAAGCAAGAAACACGTAACGTTTTGTATTCCGCCAAGTACACGTAGAGTAAACAACAAGATTGAAAGGTTAATAATTCGATCACGCAGCTGAACCGCTGACGTGAGTTGAGCGAATTTCCAAAATTAAGTTTATAGGCCTATGTTTTAGGGTTTCAATCAACAGTTTGGGAAATAGGTCTATTCACGACGGTGCTGAATAGCTGCAAAACGGTTCGCACGCCATTCCGCATATTGGGATTATCTTCAATACACAATGCATTGCGCGCTTCGCACGCCAACCCCTGCATTGGGAGTATCTGCAATACTCAAAGCACATTGCGTGCTTCGCACGCTATTGCGCATATTGGGATTATCTTCAATACACAATGCATTGCGTGCTTCGCACGCCATTCCGCATATTGGGATTATCTTCAACACACAAAACATTGAGTGTTTCGCACGCCAACCCCCGTATTGGAAGTATCTTCAATACACAATGCATTGCGTGCTTCGCACGCCAACCCCACGGTAGATTCCACCACATGGCTTTGAACCGGATACTTCTATGGTATTTTACCTTTTGATCGATTTTGGGGGAACTAAGCGAGCTATAAGGTCGCGTAAAAAAACAAAATGTGCAGAGTAACATCCTGCATTTATATATGAGGAAAAACTCAAAAACAAATTCATTCTCGTAGGAAAAATCTCATAAAATAGTAACTTCCGGTCAAAAAACGTGCTTCCGATTGTTGGATATTTTTGGCTAACGAACTCGTCCGAGCGACGTAGACAACCAACATGGGTACCAAATTTGAACCAAATCGGACTTAAAATGCGGCCGCTAGAGTGCGAACACATATATACATATATATATGTGTATACATACATATATATATGATTTTTAATGACACCCCAAAAAGTGTTCTGGGGACTATGATCGGTACTCATTTGCTACTCCCGACCTTGGGTCTTACCATAAGCGCCAATGCAATACCACATTTTTCCTACGGAAATTCGCTAATTACACTATGTATTTCTTATGGAGATTTCTAGTAACTTTGACCCAACCAAACACCCCTAAAATTACAAATTTTTCAACCCTTTCTTAGCGAGCACCTAGAGCCATGGAGGAAGCTACATACCAAATTTCATTCCAATCCGTTGAGTAGTTTTTGAGAAATCGTGATGAGTCAGTGAGTGGTATTTGGCTTTTATATATATAAAGTGTGAAATCAGGTGTTAATGGAAATATTAGAGGAAACAGTTGTTTTATCAGTTATTTTATTAAATTGGTTGCTATGATAATTCATCAGTCTAGGGCTTAACCTAAGAATTTTTTCCGACTAAATTTACAAATATTGAAATAAAAAATGTTTTAATCAAAATGAATAAAATTATAGCCTATGTTACTCAGGGATAGTGAAGCTTTGTACTAGTAAAACTATTTTTTCAATCGGTTCAATAGTTCCAGAGATTACCCCCTACGTACAAACAAACAAATTTTACCTCTTTATAATATTAGTATAGGTACTCCTTTGAATTAACATATATTCCTCCTGAAGCACTTACTACAAATAAAAATCATTGATTGTTCACAAGCTTTGAGTGACTGTTAACCCAGTTACTAAATCAGAACAATTTGTAAGATGGATCCGCTTGAAATGTGCAATCGTTTATTTTACAGTTTTAAATGCTGCAATAAATGTACGGCCAAAGCTCAGTCAAGCAATAAACTTTCAGCTATAAAACGATGCTTTGCCGGTAAGAAAGCAAACTGTATTTATAGTAGGGAAATAAAATATTCCTTCGGCAGATTAACCAGGTCGAGTTTGTCTATTTGAAGCGAACTGTTATTGAATTGTTGGCGGAATATAAAACGAAATTTTGTCCCAAACTGCCGTATTTATTACATTTTAATACTTTTCCAGAATAATAGATTGCTTATATACCGCAACAAAATTGGCACGAAGGATGCTTAAGTGTTGATGAATTTAATTTCACAAAAGTACATTAAGTTCGGTTGTATAGTAAAAGTTTAATTTGAACTGGCTGGTAAAAGTGTATGAAAACTATCCACTCGCTGTCTTCTTAGTCTACACACGTCGTTAAATAAATATGAACGAGAAAAGTTCGTGAACTTGAACAAATAATCCTAATGTATGTTTCAAAAGATTTGTTTTCCCCCTTTCCGGTACTAGAAAAGCTCGTTTTAAGGACTGGTTTATTACTATTCGGTGAAATTCTACTATTTATAATACGTATCGACAAATGAATGGTTCTTTCAAGTGTATGCCGTTGATGGAAATGCTGGGACTGGGCATATAACATACAGGCTTAAAATTGGCGTGCGAAGAACGCAATGCATTGTGTATTGAAAACACTCCCAATATGGGGGTTGGCGTACGAAACA
>JAGFPH010004217.1:42103-54183 GCA_018207615.1 Philaenus spumarius
CCATAACTTCCTTAATACATCATCAAATTACATGAATGAGGCATCATTTTAAAGCTTTCCTTAACCGCTACACCGGAAAAATATACAAAATAGAATTATAAGAAAAAATACAAAAAAAAAGAAATAAAGAATCCGAAAGTAACAGTGATGTAAGATCAAGTAAGTTGTAGGGATATTTTCCTGGCGATGGCAACACTGATGATAACAATACCCAGCTGGAGAGGTGCCGTAACGCCACTACATTGCTATTTTTAATTAATTGTAAGCGCGGTTACAAACAGCATTGTGGATTCACCTATTACTTTAATTAAGTGGGATTTAAGTAAGTTTGAGTGCGAATGCTTCGCACGGGTCAGCTAGTTTTTTTTTAATGAAAATGATAGAAGAACTTTCTTTATTATGACTAGAAACCGCTATAAAAATTTTAACCCTTTGCGGTAGGAAAGTCTTTTATGAAAGAACCTCTCAGGTCGAGTGCTGAGATTTCCTTGCCAACTCGGAATTGTTTTTACTTGCACAGTGCTCTCAGGTCGGATGTCCAACACTGCTGGCCACTAATGATTTTCCATTCCAGTCGGCTGGCCACTTTACATGCTTTATTTGGATTTCTCATAAGTTTAGTATTCTATTTATTTCTGTTTGGTGGTGAAACCTTGTGAAGATAAACTGAACTATATTATGTTTGTATTTTTAAAGTCTGGCAACATTGTTTAGTGCCGTTTCCCGGTAAAATATTAATATAGTTCAGTCCCCAGTGTATGCCACATGTTTGCTGTGTCTAGTTGTCTACTTTAGTTTTTTTTTTCAGTTTACATTTTACGATTTTCAGTTTTTTTTAAATATACATTTATTGATAAATCTGATGATATTTGAAACGAACTGGAGAAAGATTATTTCTGTGATAGCGTATCAAATCATGAAAGCGATATTTGTTCCGTTGTAGGTGAACAGTATGACGTGAAACCGGTGAATATGATTTATGTTTTAATTGTAAGTGGAGAGAATGACATTGAAAATAATTACTGCGATAATGATATTATGAATGGAAGAAGAGGAGCGATTGAATTGAGAACTACACTTACTGTGGCCACTTGAAAACAAGAAAACAAAAGACTGTGTTGTATGCAGTCGTCGTAGTGAAAGAGGAGCCCGAAAAAGAAGCAAGTTTTTCCGCAAAACATGCAAATGTCAACCAGGTCTTTGTGCTGGACCTATGCTTTGAAAAATAGCATACGCTAAAGAAATTCATGGACTAGTTTTATAGCATAAAAGATGTTAAAAAAAGTTTTCAGCAACAGTAGTTTTGTGTCTATTTTTTATTTATTATTGTTTTATACATAATTAGGGGAAAACCCTGCGTGCTCCGCACGTCAACCCCGTTGGGACCTTCTATACACATAATCATGTTATGATTGCTTTATAATAAAGGTGTAGGATTAATAATAACCCCAAAGCTAAGATGGTAAATAATGTTAAACGTTCAACTCAAATTATTTGGTATATTTTATAACAGCAGTTATAATAAAGGTTAAAAGAACCAGCAAAGCTCAGGTCTACACTTTAATAAAAACCTAGAATAAAAGTTAAAAATACAAATAGTTGCATCAACGTGTGAAATCGGGTGTTAGTGGAAATATTAGAGCAAACAGCTGTTTTGTGTGTTATTTTATTCAATTGGTTGCTGTGGTAATTCATCAGGCTAGGCCTAAAATAAGAATTTGTTCAGACTAAATTTACAAATATTGAAATAAAAATGTTTTTTATCAAAATGAATTATAGCCTATGTTACTCAGGGATAGTGAAGCATTGTATTAGCAAAACTATTTTTTCAATCGGTTCAGCAGTTCCAGAGATTACCCCCTACATACAAACAAATTTTACCTCTTTATAAAACCGTATTAGTATAGATATAATTTAATAAGTTCAATTATAATAAACGGTACCAGGAACTGGTACATACTTTCTCACGATCATATTTAAATTATTAAACAGATTCACTGCGACTTCATAATTGTAGGTGGGGTAGGAGAGGTGATTTATTAAAGTGCGAGATTAACTAATAAATATTATTATTATTATTATGTAGAGAGAAAACTGTTCGATTTATTTCGAACAAATTTGTACCGTACACGTCAATTAGGCCTGCATAGATGCATGAAAAAAGGTTTTGAACATTTTTGAAAAACAAACCCCCTTTTTGGCCAAAAAAACCCCCAAAAATCAGTAATTATTATTATTATTAGTTAAACGAGAATTTTTATAAAGATGCTGATTTTTTCATATGGTAGGGTAGGCTACATTAAAGGCTACAAATAAGCCAAATTTTATCAAAATTGTTAGAGCCATTTTTTATTAAAAAAATTATAACTGTTTCTTTGGGGTTTTTTTTGTCAAAAAGGGGGTTGTTTTTCACAACCGTTTTTCGTGCATCTATACAGGACAGGCCTACTTGACATGTCTGATGCAAATTTGTTTGAAATCGATCGAATAGTCTTCGCTCTAGTTTTGTATACATACAGACATACATACAGACATACAGACAGACATTTTGTAAAAACCACTTTTTTGAACTCAGGAGGTCCCAAAACGGATATTTCCACAAAAATCTCAACATCGAGTTTTTTTTGCGATACTTTTTTCTCTATACCATATAGTATAGTGAGAAAGTAAAATGGGTTCTTCATGTCATTAGTGTTAAAATATTAAACAAAACCGCATTGACATTTAAAACGATTTTTGGTTTATTTGGTTAAAATCCCAGACCCTACTACATTTTCAGCAGGTAAACAAAAACACATAACTCTTACTGATATTGCATAGAACAACAAAGCGGCTGATTTGACAGAGAAACAGCCATCCAACCTGACAGCACTTTGAGGTAAGTGGAGCTTACAATCTAACCGGGCCCCTAAGCCAGCACTGCTGGCCACCCAACCACAAAGGAGTTTAAAGTAATATTATGTTGGATAAACTTTTTTTATCGATACATTAAATATGCAATGTCATCCATTTAAATTGCATTGATTTTGTATGGAACACTCTTCACTTAAAGCATAAAGGTTATTAATTGTGTTTAAGGTTAAGCCTGGACCAGACCAGAGTTAGACATTTTGAAAATAGATTGTAGTGCTGCATATATTATGATTAACTAGGGGAGACCCCTGCGTGCTCCGCACGCCAACCCCCGGTGCGACCTTCTAAAAACATATGTTATGTTTTATTTATAATAAAAGTGTAGGATTAATAATAACAACTTACCTATATTAATTTATAACAATAGTCGGAATGGCTAAAAGCATAACTTGTGATTAATAATAACCTCAAAACTAAGATGGTAAATAATGTTAAATGTTCAAATCAAATTATTTCTTATATTTTATAACAGCAGTAATAATAAAGGTTAAAAGAACCAGTAATGCTCAGGTCTACACTTAATCAAAAACCTAACAAAATAAACGGTATCAGTTAACTGACACAAACTTTCTCCCAACTTACTGTATTCAAAATAATATTGTTTTCAATCATTTTATTTATTACTTTTTAGAACAAAACAAAAAAATAATATTCTACCTAAGTCAATCGTATAAAAAAATTATTGTCCTAGGCGGGATTCGATCGCGCGACCTTTGAATTACTGGCCGTGATCGCTACCATGGTGCTACCCCGTGCGGCCGCTATGCTAGATTGACAACATAAACTTGTTTATTTTTTAAACATTTCCCCATAATTATAAAACGCCGAAGTTTTGATAAAAGCGGGTGGTGTCATTTTGTTTGGCATCTTAAGCACTATAAATACTGAAAATTTGATCAAAATCGTTAGAGCCGTTTTTGAGAAATTTGCATTTTTGTCGTTTTTTATGGGTTTTTAGGGGTAAATTACCCTTAAAAATTAAAAATTCCAAAAAATGAAAAAAACGCCTGGAGATATTAGGGTTTAGTACCTACATACCAAATTTCATTAAAATCGGACCAATAGTGTCCTCTCTGGTCGTGTATACATACTGACAGACTGACAGACACCACTCTAAAAACACTTTTTTGGGTTCAGGGAGCACCAAAACAAAAAATTCCACTAAAAATATTCTTGGGTTCAGGGAGCACCAACACAGATAATTGCACTAAACCATTTTTGGGGGTTCTGGGAGCACCAAAACAGATAATTCAACTGAAAATTCAAATTCGAACATTTTTACGAAAACAATACTTTCTCCATATACTACGTATAGGGTGGAGAAAGTAAAAGTTATAAATAATAACCTCAAAACTAAGATGGTAAATAATGTTAAATGTTCAAAACAAATTAGTTCGTAAATTTTATAATTTGAATAAATAATTCATTTATTTTCCTCCCTTATAAAAATCAATATTTACTTCCACAAAGCAGCTGTATTAGTTTCTTATTATAAACAGCTGTTTTGTATTAAAATGTTTTTATAACCTTCTGAATACTGTAATCATCGTTATTTACATCCACGAAATCAGCTGGATTAGTTTGTTTCTTATTATAAACAGCTGTTTTGTATAGAAATGGTTTTTAAATATTTTCCATGTTAATCTTATGGGGAAAACCCGACCTTTGAGATAAGCTCACGCCATTAAGGATAAGAATTTTTGACATCTAAAACCTTATTGCAAAACTACGAAATGAGACGAATTTTTTGAAACCTCAAACATTAAAATAATTGGTCCAGAAATAAGGGAGGAGTTGTGCTTACAAAAAACGGCTTCACGTATTATATATAAGGATTCTACACCATTACTAAAAAGGAATCACAAAGTATGTGGGTGGAAGAGGAAGGTGGTTGACATGCCAAGCACACGAGTTCTATTCTAAACGTTATTATTTATTTAATTTGTGACAAGTTCAATTGATTGGAAAATGCAATGGACTGGAAATTAATAATTACCACGGTTTCGGAACAGACAATAGAAAACAATTAAACAAATTACCTTAACCATCCCCTTATCGTTAACAATTTCTTCCATAACGATTGAACGCACTCAGTCCACCATGGCCAAAGAAGGGATCCACACGGTCTTACAACCCACCTTATACGCGGCACGAGTGTTCGGCCTAGCACCTTTCTCTTTGGAAACCAAACAAATGGTTTACGACTACCTGCCCATCACGCTGGCCCTGTTTACAGTGTTCTGCTACGGAACCGGACAAGTGGTCGAATCCTTTTACTTCAACCCGATCCTACCGAAATTCGAAAAACTCATGTTGTTCCTGCAACTCACCGCGACCAGTTCGCTCACCCTCGTCTCCTGGATGGCGAACCACCGTCGTTACAAACACCTGATTGAAATTTTGGGCTCCATATCCGACATTGAGGAAATGATGCGGTCGTTGAACATTGAAATCAATTTCAAAAACTTCGTACATTTCCAGTACTATTTGCTGCCGGGTGTTTCCGTCATAGTTGTCAACAATTTCGTGGACAACATCATGCTCGACGAGAACCCATACGGTATTTTAATTCTGTACACGATCGCCAAACTGACCCTCAGCCATTTCTTACAACCGGTTCTGGTGTTGAACAAGTATTACGCTTTGCTCAACCAACGTTTATGCGCGTTGGGAAATTTCAGACCCGACGGCGTGCCTAAAGACATTTTAAAACTGCCGACTAAAACATTCTCCCAACAAATCCATAAACTATACTCTGAATCCATGAAGGAATCGAAACGCGTCGTAAAGAGTATAACCGAAATCCACCGTAACATAGGCAAAGTCTGCAACGATTTGAACAACTACTTCAGCGTTCAGTTGCTTTTAAGCGTACTCGTGAACATTTTGAACGTGACCAGTATCTGTTACTACGTTCCCGCTTTGGTCATCGACCAGTCTGATAAACCCCATCACTACTTGTTTGTCAGTATCGTAACGGTGTTGGCGATCGCTATGTATTCTTTCGCAGAGTTGTGGACAACAGTGTACATATGTTCCTCTACAACAAAACAGGTATGTCTATTGACTATACGGTAGTTTCATACTTGTGACTTAACCTGATTTGTTTAAACATTTGGAAAAGTCATAAATAATTGGTGTTGATTTGTTTAAATTAAGAACAACAGCTTATCAAAAACATTTGTTAACACTGCACATCAAAGTCGGGCAACTTGGGACACTACAGCAGACTAGTTGACTATCTAATTTTTTTTTTTTGTACTTGACCAAAAATGTTTAAAAAATTAATACTAGTAGTACTTGTAATCAATAAAAATTAAAATGGTGAACTAGGACCATTTATTTTTCCTAAAATATAACAAATACAATTATTTTTAGAAAACGTGCGATTCCCGAAAGTAGAGAAAATGAAGAGTTAGTTTACTAAAAATGCTAAGGTTCAAAAAGTATTAAAGCTACAGCAGTGAAATTTTGCATGCTTGCTCTTTACACATACAGGCACAAAGTTATTCATTATCTAAAGTAGTTTTTATTATTTTAAATTTTGTTAAATAATTTAAAATGAATGCATACTTTGTTGGAAGTATTATACTCTTTCAAATGACACTTCAATAACGGTTCTACTACTTACAGTTACAAAGCCTTAGCGTCTCTTGTGAAACCCTGCAAATCTGCCCAAAAGGGGGGAGGGGGGATAGTTTACAGGTGGTCAAAAAATTTTTATTTTCTTTCAAGTAGACTAATTAATTAGAGATGGTAAAAATTTAAACAGCTCAAAATAATATACAGTTAAGAATTTAGAATTTTCAGTGGGACCTCCCCTTAATCAAAATGGTCCAGAACAACAAAGTTGGTTTTGTTCCGAACATTTTGTCAACCAGTGATGGAAAAACATGTGAAAAAATATCTCATCTGACTACAGGGCACTCTGCCCAAACAGAATTAGTTGGACGACAAGCCTACATATTGTCCAACACAGAGTGTAGGGAGTATAAGAGTATGGGATGGAATTATAAAGATGTCACACACAGGTGTTTTATTATACTCCCTTGTGTTCAAATGTCAAACACTGAATTAAACATAATTTTATGTTTTAGTAATTTATCCCAGGATTCATCAAAATATTTTTTTTTCCATTCGACCCACACTTTATTTAGAGAGGTTGTTTTGTATTATTAAGTTTACTGTTTTATTTTTAGGCTAAGTTTTCTGGAGTATTGGTGCACGGACTACTCAATAAAGACGAATTTTGGGTGATAAGAGAAGATGTAAGTAATGAAATAGGCTGGTTTAAGTATCTAGTCATTATTTTTAAACATATGGAGAACTAAATAACGTCGCTTAACTTACAATACCGCTAAACTAACATTCCAGTAATTTTACAGGAGGGACAAAAACTGCTTATTTTCTACTATATATTATATAATGTGTATTTAATATAATGCTACTTTGAGATATACTTAATTTCTTTAAAGTAACAATTATAATTTCAATAAATGGATGGTAAATTATTTATTTACTTATTTACATTCAATACTTGTGTCAACTTAAAATGAACATAAAAGGTATTATTAATCCTTATTTTTTTTACAAGATATTAAGGGTCTGCTCCAGTAAACGAGAAAGCAACCGGAAACCCAACCGCTTCTCACTGTATCCCTATCTAAACAGTGCAATTTCTTGCAGCTGAACTCTTTGACATTGCCTCATTTCAAACCATTTTATAAGTCTATCTTTTGTAATTAATTGAGTGTTGAAAAAAAACTCAATATTTTTTATAAAATTTCGGATCCGGCTTGCAAATTATTTTTCCTTATTAATTTTTTATTGTGTTAGGAAAAAATTTCAAACTTTGTACTTACAAAATGTCAATTGCATACCAATTTAAAAGCATTTTAAAAAATGTTAATTGCAAGATGGATGCGTATTGTGGCTGTGCTTAAAATGAGACCTTGCAAACAATTTTATGATAAAAAGTAAACGAAATAAATGGCTTGAAATTTAACATTGCTCTTATGGGATAAAAATCCAAGATGGCCGCCACTACAACAGACCCTTAAATCTTCGGTCTCGGGTATAGGCCCGGTCTTAACCTAGTGTGGTGTGGTAACACAAATAGTTTTACATTAACAAATATGGAAAATTGAGTTATTAATATTAAACAAATTACGAAAATGATTAATGTTCAAATGAGATAACAGATATTTAAGTCTCCTAGTGAAATGTTTATTTAACGTTAATTAAAGATCTATACCGACGAATGGATCTCATCAATATTGCAGTCTTCAACGCATTTAGTAATATTCTTCCAGAATCAGTAGGAGATCTCTTCTTTAGTTTTGCAGGTATGTAATTATTTCTTAATATATGTTTTTTTTCTTCAATTTTGGGTTAAAATCGTATCAGAATTTCCAGTAAATTAGTGAATTCCCAAAATATGTAATGCATCTTTCTTTTTAAAACTGTAAATCTCTTCTCATTATAGAAGTTGAAAATATCTTCCTACTCTTTTATTTGTGGATTCAGTTTAATTTATTCTTCTTTTTCTTTTTTATTTTTTTAAATACCGTAACCAATTATTTGACTTGTTACAATTTTTATTTTTAAAACAACATTTTGAACTATAAGTATAGACTTTTTATTTTTTCTAAAATAATAGAAAACAAATATTAATTTTGAAAATCTTCTGAATTAGCAGAAACATAAAATTTAGTAACTATATTATCACAAATGGATATGAATCTATTAAGCATAGTGGGTTCACCCGAAAATTCTGCGATCATGTCCAAATATTCTTTCTTTAAAACTTGAGTAGCCATTGTATTGGTTACAGCTAAATAATAATAGACTAAAATTAATGTACAACCTTAATGACTAAAACAATAACTGTTTACTTATTTTATTAATTATTTTACTTTCAAAATCCAAAATTCTATGCTCATTTTACGCGTATCAAAAACACTTGGAATAAGCACTAATTTCACTTTTCACTTCACTTGACAATATAAACTCAAAAATACACCTTTATTAAGTTTGAATTTAAACTGAATAATATACGTTTATTAAATATGGTTCACTTCACTTACGGTTGAAACCGATATAAATTATGTTCATTAATTACGGTACGTTACAATACTCGACCGATTGGTTTAGGAAAAAACTCAAACATTTATTTTATTACAATATTTAACTGAACAAACTTACAATAATAATATTTAATATAAAAGTATAACTCTTATTCACAGAGTACTTTACTAGTCGGGCGTTTTAAACAACCCTACTGACAAAAGCTCATCAGAGCTAAGAGAATAAGAATGCTGACTTGCTAACTACAATCTTATTCTAGAAATACATGCTAAACTATACATCTGTAATATTGTTGCCTTCAGGGGTGCCCAGAAGGGTGCTCAGAGCGCCATCAAAACAAATTTTGGGGGGGGGGGGATTTTTGAAACTATAAATAAATGTGACAATTTGTGAATCACTATTGAAAATTTGTGTATGAATGGTAGGATGACAATAATAAATAAATATTATTGGCAAATGTATTGTTATTGTAGTATAGGTAGTGTAGTAATTAATCTACCTATTTATAACTAAGGTATTTTTTGTTCATTATCAACATTGTCGGTATAATCTCTCGGTTTCAGTAGAATCTTGGTGTGGTCGTGCCCAATTTACTTCCCGATTCCTACCGCCGTGCGAACTTGGAGCGTTGAAAAGGGCGTTCAATTACAAATGTCAAGAAATGTTATGTAATACGGTGCACGGCGATGTCAAGGGGTTGTTGCATTGTAAAAAGAAATATTCTTACACGTTTAAAAACAATACAGACATTAAATATAAATTGATTGAATCGAAAGAAGGTGGTGGTTCGTGGACACCGTACATTAAGACAAGTCGATCAACCAATATCAAAAAAAACTCCCGAATATAGGTAAAGTAATTACTTCTGCTCGCATTAAAATTAAAAGAATTGAAATCTTGCGAAAATTCTAAAAATTTTACCCCTCCATGTTATGTTTTTCTTAATGTTTTCGATGTCTCTGAACACGATAAAGCAATCAAAATAAACGGTACCAGGAACTGGCACATACTTTCTCACAAACATATTTGAATTATTAAACAGATTCACTGTGACTTCATAATTGTAGGAGGGGTAGGAAAGGTGATTTATTAAAGTAGGAGATTAACTAATAAATATTATTATTATTATCTAGAGAGAAAACTATTCGATCGATTTCGAACAAATTTGCACAAAACACGTCAATTAGGCTTGTATAGATGCACGAAAAAAGGTTTGAAATTTTTTGAAAAACAACCCATTTTATGGTTAAAAAACCCCAAAAATCAGTTATTATTATTAGTTAAACGAGAATTTTTAGAATTCGGTTTTTTGCATATGGTATGGTACATTAAAGGCTACAAATAAGCAAAATTTTATCGTTAGAGCCGTTTTTTATAAAAAAAAATAATAACTGCTTTTTGGGGGGTTTTTTTGCCAAAAAGAGGGTTGTTTTTCAAAAATTTTCAAAACCGTTTTTCGTGCATCTATAAAGGCCTACTTGACATGTCTGAAGCAAATTTGTTTGAAATCGATCGAATAGTTTTCGCCATTTCGCCAAAAAAACCCCAAAAATCAGTTATTATTATTAATTTTAGCTAAACGAGAATTTTTAGAAAGATGCGGTTTTTTGCATATGGTAGGGTACATTAAAGGCTACAAATAAGCCAAATTTTATCAAAATCGTTATAGCGGTTTTTTTATAAAAAAATAATAACTGATTTTTGGGGGTTTTTGCAAAAAAGGGGGTTGTTTTTCAAAACCGTTTTTCGTGCATCTATATAGGCCTACTTGACATGTCTGGTGCAAATTCTTTTGAAATCGATCGAATAGTTTTTTCTCTAGCTTTGTATACATACAGGCATACATACAGACATACAGACAGACATTTTGTAAAAACCACTTTTTTGAACTCAGGCGGTCCCAAAATGGATATTTCCACAAAAATCACAACATCGATTTTTTTTTGCGATCACTATATACTTTCTCTATACTATAGTATAGTGAGAAAGTAAAAAACTGTACAAACAATTTCATGTTTTACTTCTTAATTTCTGGACTTAGCCAATGTATTAACGAAAATACTGATTTTGATCGCTAAGATCTTCAACTTTGTTAACTTATTCAGTTATACTTTATCATATTAATTGTTATTAACACCATGGACTGCAATATAATTCATTATTAGAATAAACTTTTTCTTATTCTGTTAAATACTTTTTATTTTAACACTACAAAATCTCTTATTCCTGATTGGATTAATATTGCAGATATGTAGAGTGCGCTAGGTTCAGGTCATTTACCGTTACAATACAAGAGCTACTAAGGTTAAGGTTTATTGTTTATAAGGGGGTAGTCACATTTGGGGGGGAATGGCGCCATGAGTCTTGGGGGGGATGGGCACCCCTGGTTGCCTTAAGCTAAAATAAACTAATGTAACTCTACAACTCTATAAAATTTTAATGACACCCCAAAACACGTTTGTGGGACCAAGATTGGTGCTCATTGACCACTCCCGACCTTAGGTCTTACCATAATGTCACAGCAGTAGCTCATCTTTCTAATGGAAATTCGCTGATAACACAGTTCGCTAAGTAATGAAAGGAGTAAGCACATCACTGCAATATACTATTACACTGATTAATTGGTTTAAACATTTTTCCCTCTTATAAAGTAGCCTAAAATAAACATGGATTGGTCCCTCATCCTAATCGTAAAATGTTTTAAATCTATACAAACAATTATATAATAACACTAGCTGACCCGTACGGCGTTGCCCGTGGTGGTTCGTATTTTCAGTATTTCTAAAATAATTATATTCTTTTTAAGTGTTCAGTCAGTGAGTAGTATTTGGCTTTTATATATATAGATCTTAAATAATAAAAGCACTATTGTCATAATAATAAAAGATCTGAAATTATGATTTTAGTAACTTTGATCCCCCCCAAACCCCTTCTAAAATTTCAAAATTTTTCATACCTTTTTATTAGTTATATGACTTACCGTCAACAATATTCTAATTTTGCCGCTTATCGACGGCCGTTTCGGCTATTCAGATCATAGATATGTTGACGACATTATTGTTTTATACCAGGGTACGCCA
>JAGFPH010004217.1:61223-76039 GCA_018207615.1 Philaenus spumarius
GGTCAAAGTTACTAAAATCATAATTTCAGATCTTTTATTATTATGACAATAGTGCTTTTATTATTTAAGATCTATATATATATATATATATATATATATACGCTAAATACCTATATATATATATATATATATATACGCTAAATACCACTCACTGACTGAACAATTAAAAGAATATAATTATTTTAGAAATACTGAAAATACCAACCACCACGGGCAACGCCGTACGGGTCAGCTAGTGTCATTATATAATTGTCTGTATAGATTTAAAACATTTTACGATTAGGATTACGGACCAATCCATGTTTATTTTAGGCTACTTTATAAGAGGGAAAAATGTTTAAACCAATTAATCAGTGTAATAGTATATTGCAGTGATGTGCTTACTCGTTTCATTAGTTAGCGAACTGTGTTACTAGCGAATTTCCATTAGAAAGATGAGCTTCTGCAGTGACACTTTATGGTAAGACCTAAGGTCGGGAGTGGTCAATGAGCACCGATCTTGGTCCCACAAACATGTTTTGGGGTGTCATTAAAATTTTATATAGTTGTAGAGTTACATTAGTTTATTTTAGCTTAAGACAACAATGTTTACAGATGCATAGTTTAGCATCTTATTTCTAGAATAAGATTGTAGTTAGCAAGTCAGCATTCTTATTGTTCTCTTAGCTCTGATGAGCTTTTGTCATTAGTGTTGTTAGAACGCCCGACTAGTAAAGTACTCTGTGAATAAGAGTTAGCCTATACTTTTATATTAAATATTATAAGTTTGTTCAGTTAAATATTGCAATAAAATAAATGTTTGAGTTTTTTCTAAACTAATCGGTCGAGTATTGTAACGTAATTAATGAACGTAATTTTTATCGGTTTCAACCGTAAGTGAAGTGAACCATATTTAATAAACTTATATTATTCAGTTTAAATTAAAACTTAATAAAGGTGTATTTTTGATTTGTCTATTGTCAAGTGAAGTGAAAAGTGAAATTAGTGCTTATTCCAAGTGTTTTTGATACGCGTAAAATGAGCATGGAATTTTGGATTTTGTAAGTGAAATAATCAATAAAAGTAAACAGTTATTGTTTAAGGTTGTACATTAATTTTAATCTATTATTATTTAGCTGTGATAACCAATACAATCGCTACTCCAGTTTTAAAGAAAGAATATTTGGACATGATCGCAGAATTTTCGGGTGAACCCACTATGCTTAATAGATTCATATCCATTTGTGATAAAATAGTTACTAAATTTTATGTTTCTGCTAATTCAGAAGATTCTCGAAATGAATATTTGTTTTCTATTATTTTAACAAAAATAAGAAGTCCATCCTTACAGTTCAAAATGTTGTTTTAAAAATAAAAATTGTAACAAGTCAAATAATTGGTTACGGTATTTAAAAAAAGAAAAAGAAGAATAAATAAATAAACTAAACTGAATCCACAAATAAAAGAGTAAGAAGATATTTTCAACTTCTATAATGAGAAGAGATTTACAGTTTTAAAAAGAAAGATGCATTACATATTTTGGGAATTCACTAATTTGCTGGAAATTCTGATACGATTTTAACCCAAAATTGAAGAAAAAACATATTAAGAAATAATTACATACCTGCAAAACTAAAGAAGAGATCTACAGATTCTGGAAGAATATTACTAAATGCGTTGAAGACTGCAATATTGATGAGATCCATTCGTCGGTATAGATCTTTAATTAACGTTAAATAAACATTTCACTAGGAGACTTAAATATCTGTTATCTCATTTGAACATTAATCATTTTCATAATTTGTTTAATATTAATAACTCAATTTTCCATATTTGTTAATGTAAAACTATTTGTGTTACCACACCACACTAGGTTAAGACCGGGCCTATACCCGAGACCGAAGATTTAAGGGTCTGCTGTAGTGGCGGCCATCTTGGATTTTTATCCCATAAGAGCAATGTTAAATTTCAAACCATTTATTTCGTTTACTTTTTATCATAAAATTGTTTGCAAGGTCTCATTTTAAGCACAGTCACAATACGCATCCGTCTTGCAATTTACATTTTTTTAAATGCTTTTAAATTGGTATGTAATTGACATTTTGTAAGTACAAAGTTTGAATTTTTTTCCTAACACAATAAAAAATTAATAAGGAAAAATAATTTGCAAGCCGGATCCGAAATTTTATAAAAAGTATTAAGTTTTTTTTTCAACACTCAATTACAAAAGATCGACTTATAAAATGGTTTGAAATGTGGCAATGTCAAAGCGTTCAGCTGCAAGAAATTGCACTGTTTAGATAGGGATACAGTGAGAAGCGGTTGCGTTTCCGGTTGCTTTCTCTTTACTGGAGCAGACCCTTAATATCATTTGTAAAAAAAATAAGGATTATTAATACCTTTTATGTTCATTTTAAGTTGACACAAGTATTGAATGTAAATAAGTAAATAAATAATTTACTATCCGTTTATTGAAATTATAATAATTGTTACTTTAAAGAAATAAGTATATTTCAAAGTAGCATTATATTAAATACACATTATATAATATATAGTAGAAAATAAGCAGTTTTTGTCCCTCCTGTAAAATTACTGGAATGTTAGTTTAGCGGTATTGTAAGTTAAGTGACGATATTTAGTTCTCCACATGTTTAAAAATAATGACTAGGTACTTAAACCAGCCTATTTCATTACTTACATCTTCTCTTATCACCCAAAATTCGTCTTTATTGAGTAGTCCGTGCACCAATACTCCAGAAAATTTAGCCTAAAAATAAAACAGTAAACTTAATAATACAAAACAACCTCTCTAAATAAAGTGTGGGTCGAATGGAAAAAAAATAGTTTGATGAATCCTAAGATAAATTACCAAAACATAAAATTATGTTTAATTCAGTGTTTGACATTTGGACACAAGGGAGTATAATAAAATACCTGTGTGTGAAATCTTTATAAGTCCATTCCATACTCTTTTTTTCACATGTTTTTCCATCGCTGGTTGACAAAATGTTCGGAACAAAACCACTGGGCCATTTTGATTAAGGGGAGGTCCCACTGAAAATTCTAAATTCTTAACTGTATATTATTTTGAGCTGTTTAAATTTTTACCATCTCTAATTAGTCTACTTGAAAGAAAATAACAATTTTTTGACCACCTGTAAACTATCCCCCCTCCCCCCTTTTGGGCAGATTTGCAGGGTTTCACAAGAAACGCTAAGGCTTTGTAACTGTAAGTAATAGAACCGTTATTGAAGTGTCATTTGAAAGAGTATAATACTTCCAAAAAAATTATGCATTCATTTTAAATTATTTCTTCAGATTTTATCTCTACAAATTTTTTAACTTGAATTTTTTAGTAATTTTTTATAAAAATTTAAAATAATAAAAACTACTTTAGATAATGGAAAGCCCACACAGAACTTTGTGCCTGTATGTGTAAAGAGCAAGCATGTAAAATTTCACTGCCGTATCTCTAATACTTTTGAGCCTTAGCAATTTTAGTAAACTAACTCTTCATTTTATCTACTTTCGGGAATCGCGCGTTTTCTAAAAATAATTGTATTTGTTATATTTTAGGCAAAATAAATAGTCCTAGTTCACCATTTTAATTTTGATTGATTACAAGTACTACTAGTATTAATTTTTTTAAACATTTTTGGTCAAGATACATAAAAGAAATTTGATAATCCTATAAAATCTTTGGAAATTCACTCCCAACATTCTTCGGTAACAGTTCAAAGACTAAAGTTTTCACCACTCAAAAGTTCCTCGCTCCATATGTAATTCCTTCTTCATTTATTCTTCTTTCTTCTTCTAGAAGCATAGCCTGTTTCTTCTTTCTCCCATACCCTTCATATTTGGTTTCTTTTCTTTTAGTCGCTGTTTTTAGCCTTTTCATGTCGATTTTCTTTGCTATGTTTACCGTAAATTTTCCAGGGCTGACTCCACTAAATGTTTGCAAGTCAGTGACTGATTTTAGCCTTCCTGTGTTATACTCACAGATGGCTTGTCCTGCTGCCATTTCAACTGTTTTCTTTGCCACAAAAACAGTTTTTGGGCATTTAGCCCAGATAGTCTGGTGGAGCGCTTCATTAGCATTTCGTGTCTTTACAGTGATACACTTCTCAAACAAAGAGTCTGAAGTAAGTCTTGTATAAATTGGCTGTATTTTTTTCAAAACATGATCAGCTAAATGGCTTTTCACAATTTTTTATCATGAGCTGCTCGTACCTCGTTTTTAACTAGAGCTCTTTTGCAGAAACACCAAGACGTTTCACCTGTAGGACACTTATCATGTTTCGGATTGTCATTTGTGGACGAACAGTGGTCAAAAGTGGCATATATAGCATTTCTCATACCTTCTTCCCCACTCTCTAAGTTATCTTCTACAGAATTTCTGTAATAACTGGTCAGCTTATCAATTACACCTACCTGTTAGGTTGCCACGGCCTCGTCCCCCTAGCGGTTGATCTCTTTTCCGGTTTTCTTTGACGAGATTTTGCAGTGCTGCTCCCAGGCGCTTCGCAACATGATTTAAACATAAAATTTTTTCAAGTTTGGTATTTTCATATATCTTGATGTCATGTAAGTGAGCAAAAGCTTTTGCGTCTCCATCTGAAACTATAGTAGTGTCAATACTTCTAATTACCTTAAGGTGAATTCCATCAACTATCCTTGGTTTGATGTGGTTAGTACATCTCTTTTCTTACTCACATTACGCGTTTCGACTTTTCAATTCAGTCATTATCAAATGTTTCACAAATACACTTCACAAACACTTGAACGACATTAATCACAACACATTTAAAATTTATACACAAACACGGTCTAACGTACATTTTTGGCGACCGTTCACGAATACTTTCGATCGTCAACTCAAACCACATCAAACCAGATATACTAACCACATCGAACCAAGGATACTTGACGGAATTCACCTTAAGGTAATTAGAAGTATTGTCATTAACTATCCAGTAAGGCTACTAACATTATAGAATACAGTAGTGTATAGAAAATTATGCTCTTCCGATCTTTTCCAAATTATCTCAGCAGCAATCATTTCCATTGCGGATGAAGAGCCTTAATAGTTTGAGTTACAATTAGGCTTGTGTTTTTTTTTTTTTTTTTTTTTTTTTTTTTTTTTTTTTTTTTTTTTTTTGGGATATAGGAGTAATAAGCCTCCTCACCACTGCGACCCATATAGATCTTCTATTGTGGTATTCTTCCCTTTCTAGTGATCATCCCAGATCCCTTTCAGGTCTCTTACGAAACCAATAAGGGTCCCGGGATCAACACCACGGACCTCTTCCGGGCTAACAAAAGCATTTCCAAGAGCCGTAAATCTTCTCCGTGCGAGAGCCTCGCACTCGCACAGCAGGTGTTGAGCCGATTCAGTTCCGAGGGAGCAGAATCGAAAAGAGTCTTCCGAGACCAGCCCCATTTTTTTGAGGTGGTATTTGGCCGGGCAATGACCAGTGAGGATTCCCACAATCCGTCTAAGGTTGTTTCTACCCATTAATAAAAGCTTCTGTGCTTCTGACTTAGAGAGACAGATAAACATTTTTGCCTGCCTAAGCCCAGGAGCATTGTTCCAATGTGTGGACCAAGTCTTCTCCGTCCAGACTTCATCAACATTTCTCGGATGGCTTTTAGGCCTCCCACAGAAAGGTTCTGGAACAATGAAAGGCTTTTTAGCTCCTATTCTAGCAAGTCTATCTGCTGCCTCATTGCCCTTGATACCTACATGGCCAGGCACCCATTTAACAGTAACTTCATTGATTCTAGCCATGACATTCACTGCTTTAAAACAGTCCCAAACTAGCCTTGATTCAAAGGCAAATGATTCAAGTGCCTTTAAGGCTTCTTGGCTATCAGATAGAATATCAATCATAGCTTAATCCCTCTTTTTAGGATTTTACGGGCACAGAGATAAATTGTAACGACCTCCGCTTGAAAGATCGATGGTAAGGATCCCATAGCCCCAGATAAACTACACCTAGGACCATAGACTCCTGCACAAACTCCGCTGGCAATAGGCTTGTGTTCCTCATACCACATCTCAAAGACTTCAGAACCATCTTCATACAGCTCCTTGTTTTGCTCACATAAGCTGACAACATCTCGAAGTCGATTACAAGCCCCGTAACCACTTCAATGCCTATACCATACTTTGAGGTAAAACCTCGTTTGTGCCACGACCCATCATAGCTTACACACAAATCAAGAGGCATGTTTGGGTTATCAATATTGTCAAACTCAGCAAAAGCTTTACGCACTTCACATCTTGCTGCTTGCAAAGACTGTGTGACATTATGGGCTACACTTTTACGCAATGATTCACATGCCTGTAGTAAGCATTATTTTGCATTGGTTTCATATTCATAGACATGCTGAATGATTGTAGGCCTCTGTAGTTTTTACCCAAGTAGGTAAATGTTGAAACCATTCTTCGATTCACGTCGTAAGGAGGCCTAGCTGACTTTTCCCAGTTTTGGCTAATGCGGCCGGACGACTCAAACTTGAAATCCTGCTCGCATGATTGACATGACAAGTACAGTACTGTGGCATAGCCTATACTATTATGGCTTTTGACCTGAATAGACGTGTTCTGACAACTGGGACATGCAAATTGACACATCAAATTTGTTAGTAATTTGATGTGAACCAGTGCATACTGTGGCGCACTGTCGTCTTCCGTAATAATGTTATTATATCGATTATATAGAGCAAAACCTGTTCGTTTGGAAGATGATGAATCCCCTTGTCCTTGTTCGTCTGGTGTGATCACTTCTGTCTCTTCAATATGTTGTAAACTGCAAGCAGCCTAGCTGACCAAGCTAGGCCTAGGCCTGGGTAAGTTCTCAGTTACTGTACAGGTAGGATTAGTTGTTTTCCACTTGGTACTGGCAGATTTCTTGTTTTTGAAGGGCGCTTTAGGCTTTCTAGGCATTTCTTCTACTCACATTCTCTATCTTATTATAAATAACAATACCACTTTTATTTATTACACATTTGTATCACATTTATCTGAATCAAAACAAAAGCAGACAACAATATCAAAGACTTTATAGTTTGTTTGTTTTTATCAAATCAGCTGCAGTTCTGTCACAGTCAAGTAGTTGAAAAGACGAATATATACCATAGAGTATAAATAAATGTCACGGCATAAGAGTTTGTACTATAATCTGTGATTATACAAGGCTAACCCCAAAGTGGTTCACCAAAAATTCATGTGCATGTTCAACTTTAAATATTTTTATCTCCATGAAATATATATATTTTCATCAAGTTGTTACGTTTTTTGAATACAGAAAGATCTAAATAAAATTTTAGTAAAGAAAAAAAATTCATTTTTTTGGGACTTTTGACCATTTTCAGTGGGACCTTCCCTTGCAACGGCACGAGAACATAATATAATTCTGAAAACTTGTGTTGACAATTAATTGGGATGGATAAATTTTATTCCCACCTACCTTGTCTGGTCCGAAGGTGTCTACTCTATCAAACCTTGGACCATCTGGTCCATCATGTATGGACCGTCATGTTGTGCCTGGTCAGATGGTGTCTGTAGGGGCTTTACATTGAATCTGAGGTAGTAATTGTGAAGGCTAGATTATGTATGGTTTTAATATGTGTTTCAAATTAGCTAACATAATCTATACTAAATTAGCAAGAGGAAACCTTTGAATATTCCTTTATTTGTATGTATATACTTATCTCAAATATTACCTGTTCAATTTTGTTGAAATGCACTGGCTAAGTTACACATTATAATAAATGTATTTAGTCAATTGTAGTGTTTTTTGTAAACAATTTTATTTTATGGTAACATATTTCACTGAAATAGGCAGCTTCAAGCCAGTTAATCCAATAACATAAAAAAACATATAATTTAAATAAACACACTTAAATTTGTTTTACAAGTTGAGTACACCAGTATAAATATTCTTAGTAAGTACGAACGATTTTTTTCATGTTATTTTTAAAAACGAGGCGCTTGAAAATAGTCTTCTGTTTTACCTATCTCGTTTTAACTATAACACCTTTGGATTCAACGACTCCATTTTCGACATTTTTTAACATATCGATTTAAAAATTGGTACAGAAGTTAAAAACACAATTGTCTTTTGCTATACTTATTTTAAAAACTATATTTAAAAAAATTGACTAATCTGCAGCCGATTAACTCAAGCGTTTTGATGAAAAATCTAAAAAGGTCTAAAATTATACTTTTTTAAGTTACTTGTGCTTTGAAAAGTAAATAATAAAAAAGGTTTATACTCCTTGATCTTGTTTGAATCTATATATTTAACTTGTAAAAAAACTTTCAGGTTGATATTTTGGAAAATTTTCTAAACTGGAGCTGTTTAAAATGAATCGGTGGGTCCGGTACTCCTAAAATCAAGAAACCCATTGATAAGTCAAGTGGCTCTAGATAGGGTCATTTTCAAGATAACAAGCTGAGACTCAGCATAAATGTTAAAAATATATATTTTAACTCCTATGTCAAGTTTCAATTCGATATATTAAAATTAGGCCAATTTAGAATGAGCCAACGCTTCATATATGAATAAGATGTCCCCTTTTAGTGATTTCCCCTGCTGCAAAATACATACCACTGCATTATTGAATTTTTCCCAGACAAACCATTGCTCGGACGAAATAAATGCAGATGACCTTTTTTGTTGAAAAATTCCTCTCTTACACGGTGCTATTTTTTATTTTTCTCTATCTTCATCCCAGCTCGAAATATTAATGATAATCGAAAAAAATTATAATCGATTTTTTTTCGACTTTGGGAAATCGATAGACTGGTAAACTTTTTTTTTATGTTAATCTACATACTTTAAGGTACTTATATAAAAAAAAAATCAGCCGTATTGCAAATTACTGGTAGTTGTAACCTACACCGACTGGGCTATCAGTCAACTAGTCTTTATAGTAAAATTCAACTCAGAGTGAGGCGGAAGTTCAAGCCTACGGAGGGTTAGCACGGTCGACTGGTTTCCGCTCCACACCTACCTGAATTTTACTTTTTTATAGTAGCGTATGCAAACTTTTTTTATAGCAAGAAAATATAAAAATAAATCACATAACGTTGTGTATCGCGGTCGTCTGTTTATTTTGATACCAAATTTGAAGTAAATCGGTAAATGTTGAGTATTTAAATGGCATAGCTTTTAATGTAACTAAGAACTATTTAATTACTCAACATTAAGTCCCAAGTTGCCCGACTTTGATGCGCAGTGTTAACAAATGTTTTTGATAAGCTGTTGTCCTTAATTTAAACATATTAACACCAATTATTTATGACTTTTCCAGAAAACCTTTAAATGTTTAAACAAATCAGGTTAAGTTACACATACGAATATACTGTATAGTCAATAAACATACCTGTTTCGTTGTAGAGGAACATATGTACACTGTCGTCCACAACTCTGCGAAAGAATACATAGCGATCGCCAACACCGTTACGATACTGACAAACAAGTAGTGATGGGGTTTATCAGACTGGTCGATGACCAAAGCGGGAACGTAGTAACAGATACTGGTCACGTTTAAAATGTTCACGAGTACGCTTAAAAGCAGCTGAACGCTGAAGTAGTTGTTCAAATCGTTGCAGACTTTGCCTATGTTTCGGTGGATTTCGGTTATACGCTTTACGGTGCGTTTCGATTCCTTCATGGATTCAGAGTATAGTTTATGGATTTGTTGGGAGAATGTTTTAGTCGGTAATTTTAAAATGTCTTTAGGCACGCCGTCGGGTCTGAAATTTCCCAACGCGCATAATCGTTGGTTGAGTAAAGCGTAATACTTGTTCAACACCAGAACCGGTTGTAAGAAATGGCTGAGGGTCAGTTTGGCGATAGTGTACAGAATTAAAATACCGTAAGGGTTCTCGTTGAGCATGATGTTGTCCACGAAATTGTTGACGACTATGACGGAAACACCCGGCAGCAAATAGTACTGGAAGTGTACGAAGTTTTTGAAATTGATTTCAATGTTCAACGACCGCATCATGTCCTCAATGTCGGATATGGAGTCCAAAATTTCAATCAGGTGTTTGTAACGACGGTGGTTCGCCATCCAGGAGACGAGGGTGAGCGAACTGGTCGCGGTGAGTTGCAGGAACAACATGAGTTTTTCGAATTTCGGTAGGATCGGGTTGAAGTAAAAGGATTCGACCACTTGTCCGGTTCCGTAGCAGAACACTGTAAACAGGGCCAGCGTGATGGGCAGGTAGCCGTAAACCATTTGTTTGGTTTCCAAAGAGAAAGGTGCTAGGCCGAACGCTCGTGCCGCGTATAAGGTGGGTTTTAAGACGGTGTGGATCCCTTCTTTGGCCATGGTGAACTGAGTGCGTTCAATCGTTATGGAAGAAATTGTTAACAATAAGGGGATAGTTAAGGTAATTTGTTTAATTGTTTTCTATTGTCTGTTCCCAAACCGTGGTAATTATTTATTTCTAGTCCATTGCATTTTCCAATCAATTGAACTCGTCACAAATTAAATAGATAATAACGTTTAGAATAGAACTTCGCACGTCAACCACCTTCCTCTTCCACCCACATACTTTGTGATTCCTTTTTAGTAAAGGTGTAGAATTGATCATAATATACAGCACTACAATCTATTTTCAAAATGTCACACTCTGGTCTGGTCCAGACTTAACCTTAAACACAATTAATAACCTATATGCTTTAAGGGGGCGCTTCCCTGCCCGCCATATTAAATCTTATTCCCATAAGAGCAATGCTACAGAATAAGTCATTTTTTCCGTTAATTCGTGGAATAAATTTAAAAATTTGGTTTCATTTTGAAGTACTGTCATATGCGGATGTTGATTGCCGAATACATTTTCAGAAACCGTTTTATTGTTTTCATAAACGTATGATATAAATAGTAAAACATAGTAAACTTTATAAATGTTTTACTCAGTTGCAAAAAGAGATATTGCAAAAATCCTTAAGCAATCAACACCCACAATCTATTTTACTTTAAGGAAAAAATACAGCTTTCGTTTTTTAACAAAAACAGCACCAAAATATGCTTAATAGTGAAGGTATGTTTTGGTTATTTAACATTGAAATTGGTACCCAATATCGTAGTTTTGAATGTGGAGAGCCGAGCCTTAAGTGAAGAGTGTTCCATACAAAATCAATGCAATTTAAATGGATGACATTGAATATTTAATGTATCGATAAAAAAATGTATCCAACATAATATCACTTTAAAATCCTTTGTGGTTGGGTGGCCAGCAGTGCTTAGGGGCCCGGTTAGATTGTAAGCTCCACTTAAATCAAAGTGCTGTCAGGTTGGATGGCTGTTTCTCTGTCAAATCAGCCGCTTTGTTGTTCTATGCACTATCAGTAAGTGTCGTGTGTTTTTGTTTACCTGCTGAAAATGTAGTAGGGTCTGGGATTTTAACCAAATAAAACCAAAAATCGTTTTAAATGTCAATGCGGTTTTGTTTAATATTTTAACACTAATAACATGAAGAACCCATTTTACTTTCTCAATGTACTATATATTATAGAGAAAGTTTCAGTGATGGCAAAAAAAATCGATGTTGAGATTTTTGTGGAAATATTCGTTTGGGACTCCATGAGTCCAAAAAAGTGGTTTTTACAAAATGTCTGTCTGTATGTCTGTATGTATACAAAGCTAGAGCGAAGACTATTCGATCGATTTCAAACAAATTTGCATCAGACATGTCAAGTAGGCCTGTATAGATGCACGAAAAACGGTTGTGAAAAACAACCCCATTTTTGGCAAAAAACCCCCAAAAAACAGTTATAATTTTTTAATAAAAAACGGCTCTAACGATTTTGATAAAATTTGGCTTATTTGTAGCCTTTAATGTAGCCTACCCTACCATATGAAAAAATCAGCACCTTTATAAAAATTCTCGTTTAACTAATAATAATAATAATAACTGATTTTGGGGGTTTTTTGGCCAAAAAGGGTGTTTGTTTTTCAAAAATTTTCAAAACCTTTTTTCATGCATCTATGCAGGCCTAATTGACGTGTACGGTACAAATTTGTTCCAAATCGATCGAATAGTTTTCTCTCTAGATAATAATAATAATAATATTTATTAGTTAATCTCCTACTTTAATAAATCACCCCTCCTACCCCACCTACAGTTATGAAGTCACACTGAATCTGTTTAATAATTTAAATATGATTGTGAGAAAGTATGTACCAGTTCCTGGTACCGTTTATTATAATTAATTGAACTTATTAAATTATATCTATACTAATACGGTATTATAAAAAGGTAAAATTTGTTTGTATGTAGGGGGTAATCTCTGAAACTGCTGAACCGATTGAAAAAATAATTTTACTAATAAAATGGTTCACTATCCCTGAGTAATATAGGCTATAATTCATTTTTATAAAAACATTTTTTTATTTCAATATTTGTAAGTTTAGTCGGAAAAAATTCTTATTTTAGGCCTAGACGGATGAATTACCACAGCAACCAATTGAATAAAATAACATATAAAACAGCTGTTTGCTCTAATATTTCCAGTAACACCCGATTTCACACGTTGATGCAACTATTTGTATTTTTAACTTTTATTCTAGGTTTTTATTAAAGTGTAGACCTGAGCCTTGCTGGTTCTTTTAACCTTTATTATAACTGCTGTTATAAAATATACGAAATAATTTGAGTTGAACGTTTAACATTATTTACAATCTTAGTTTTGGGGTTATTATTAATCCTATACCTTTATTATAAAGCAATCATAACACGATTATGTGTATAGAAGGTCCCAACGGGGTTGACGTGCGGAGCACGCAGGGTTTTCCCCTAATTATGTATAAAACAATAATTAATAAAAAAATAGACAAAAAATTTCTGTTGCTGAACATTTTTTTTAACATCTTTTATGCTATAAAACTAGTCCTTGAATTTCTTTAGCGTATGATATTTTTCAAAGCATAGTCCAGCACAAAGACCTGGTTGACATTTGCATGTTTTGCGGAAAAACTTGCTTCTTTTTCGGGCTCCTCTTTCACTACGACGACTGCATACAACACAGTCTTTTGTTTTCTTGTTTTCAAGTGGCCACAGTAAGTGTAGTTCTCCATTCAATCGCTCCTCTTCTTCCATTCATAATATCGTTATCGCAGTAATTATTTTCAATGTCATTCTCTCCACTTACAATTAAAACATAAATCATATTCACCGGTTTCACGTCATACTGTTCACCTACAACGGAACAAATATCGCTTTCATGATTTGACACTCTATCACAGAAATTATCTTTCTTTCTCCAGTTCGTTTAAAATATCATCAGATTTATGAATAAATGTATATTCATTATCCATTAAAAAACTAAAAACCGCAGAATGTAAACTGAAAACAAAACTAAAGTAGACAACTAACACAGCAAAACATGTGGCACACACTGAGGGCTGAAATATATATTAATATTTTACCGGGAAACGGCACTACACAATGTTGCCAAATTTTAAAATACAAACATAATATAGTTCAGTATATCTTCACAAGGTTTCACCACCATACAGAAATAATCAGAATATTTATGATAAATCCAAATAAAGCATGTAAAGTGGCCAGCCGACTGGAATTGAAAATCATTAGTGGCCAGCAGTGTTGGACATCCGACCTGAGAGTACTGTGCAAGTAAAAACAATTCCGAGTTGGCATGGAAATCTCAGCACTCCATTTCCGAGAGGTTCTTTCATAAAAGACTCTTCCTACTACCGCAAAGGGTTAAAATTTGTATAGTGGTTTCTAGATAGTTCTGTATAGTTCTTCTATCATTTTCATTAAAAAAATTATGAGTAAAAAAATATCATATGTATTATATTACTTCTCAAAGGTGTTTTTTTTGTGACAGCGGTATTTCCCTTAATTATTTATCAAAATTAATGATTCAAACATTATTTTAAAGCTTATTTTCCCCGCTATTGACGAAAAATAGACAAATAGCTTAAAATAAATTTTCATTAAACAATATTAAATAAACGGTACCAGATAACTGCCACATACTTTCTCCTAGTTGAAACTTGATACCTCCCCAAAAGTAGTTAAGGAGGTGGTTATTTAGAATTGCAAAAGTAGGAAAATGTTACCATAGAAAATATTAGATGCATGTAACACACATCCATATTATATTATTATACTATCTAGCCCGATCCGGCTTTGCCCGGATAGACAAATAAAAGTTAAATGTATATTAACAAAAAATATATAATATCAATAAATATAAATACAAACCTCTCCCCTAAAATTTAGAACTTATGGAACCCTTTCTTATCAGCACCTACGGCCCTAGAGGAAGCTAAATATCAAATTTCATTCCAATCCGTTTAGTAGTTTTAGAGAAATCGTTATTTAGTAACTTCAAACCCCCAAACCCCCCTAAAATTTCAAATTTTTTGAAACCCTTTCCTAACAGCACCTACGGCCCTAGAGGAAGCTACATACCAAATTTCATTCCAATCCGTTCAGTAATTTGAAAGAAATTGTGATTCAGTAACTTTGAACCCCCCCTAACCCCCCTAAAATTTCTAATATTTTGAAAACCTTTCTTAGTGAGCCCCTATGGCCCTAGAGGAAGCTACATACTAAATTTTATTCCAATCCGTTCAGTAGTTTTAGAGAAATCGTGATTTAGTAACTTTGACCCCCAAACCCCCCTAAAATTTGAAAACCTTTCTTAGTGAGCACCTATGTCCCTATATGAAGCTACATACCCAATTTTATTCCAATTCGTTCAGTAGTTTTAGAGAAATCGTGATTTAGTAACTTTGACCCCCAAACCCCCCTAAAATTTGAAAACCTTTCTTAGTGAGCACCT